>CAUJRU010000088.1:1800000-1958589 GCA_963277665.1 Viscum album
CACATAAATACTACTCATATGACCATGCTGATTCTCTTCATGAGATTTTCCCTTAGGGCACTGGTTTGCATAATGCCCATACATTCCACATTTAAAACATCTAATCATTGTTGATGTCGTAGCAATACCGTTATCCTTGTCCGTGGTGTTAACTGAACCTTTTCCTTTGCAATTACTATCTTTGTTTCCTTCTTTTCCACACCCAAAGCATCTTCCAGTTCCTTTGAAACAATCTCCCCGATGCCTCTTCCCACATGATTTACATGAGGGAAATTTAACTTTCTTTCCTCTATGATCATCTTGAAACTCCATCTTTCTCTTTTTATCTGAGTCAGGAAACTTACCAAAGATGAGATTATTGATCATATTATGAGATTGATGATTAGGAATAATAACGATGTTTGGACTTTAAAATACCGTTTCATTTGGTTGCTCATGAAGAATATCATTCCATTGTTCGTCATATCCTCCATTATCGTGAATCTTCCTGTTTCTAGCCATTTTCTAAAACCGAAAAAGAATAGTGTGAGAGGAAAAAAACATGGTAGGGAAAAAAACATAGTAAAGGGAGAGTACCCTCAATATCTAACATCTTGGGTTAAATTCTAATATTGTTACCATAGTTCTAGGACAATAACCTATATGTATACTTAACCTTAGGGACATCCCTAGACATACCTTAGAAATATCTAAAGGGATTTCACTAAATTTTTCATATCCTAGTTTCCAAAGGTTGACTAAACCTTTCCTCTAATACCAACTATAGAAACCCGAAGCTTGATGTACATGGAAAATACATTAATTTTTTGGAATACTTAATACATAACAAAAACAGACACACAAGGATCATAATAGTTTAGTGTCTTTGGAAACTCGGAATATAATCTTCTAATCCCATTGAAAGATCTTCAACAAATCCCATAATGATCTTCCCCTTTTTGTTTCCTTAACTAAAAACTTTCTTTATTTCTTGGGGAAAATAAAACATAAAAAGGGTGAGCTCAAATGCTCAGTAAGGGAAAACATAGAGAACATAAAACAATCCATAAACATTTGAAAGCAAAAACTTGAACATGAAATTTAAACATCAAAATCTTGAGCAAAGACATAAATCGTGGAAGTACATAAGACATATATCATAATGGAACATCATCCATGATAAAATATAATGGGAATAAAACATGTAATTTTGGAAACCATTCAGCACATGTTATGATTTCCATATTAGCCAAGGCATTACTGCCAAGACCATCTTAGTGGACAAAGTCCCTTTCTGAATCGAGTTCACTCCTCATTTCAGTCCTGAAACACTGAACTAGATTAACTTACCATTCCATCCATGTCTATCTCATGAGATTTAAATCATTACCCAATTAATTGTAGGGAGATATAGGTCCCACCCATCTCATAATGAAATCATTATTACTTTTTCCACAAAATAAACATACATTATTCATAATAACCCAACGAATAAAATGGGTTTCATAAACATCATCCCATCATCACATAATCCATTTAAAAGAAATGGATATCATTTCATAATAATAAAATAGAATCTATATAAATCATAGAGAATTTATACGTGAAACATACACATATGAAAAAATTTCATCTTATATGGAAAATGGTTTTGATAAAACACTTGAAATGAATTCTTGAGGAAAATATCCTTTCTTCATCAAAATCAATTTATTTTCACAAAACATCATGCAATTTTAAAAGAAAAAGAGTTTGTTGAAAATATTCATGAAATCTTTTGGAGGAAGCATCATGAAAATAAGGCTTTATAAAACCGTAAAAATCCGTTCGTGCTGTATAAGTTAAAAAAAACATTCTTCTCGTAATTTTGCCAGAAAAGTCAAAAAGTACCTCGTAAAATAATGATTCATTACACACCATGTAGTAAAAGTCAAAAATGGGTAAAAAGGACTTTAAAAATACATGAAACCATTTTTATAAATCAGGGACATGGATGATAAATATAACCCTACTAAATAATTATGAATAAACAATCTCGGATAGGAATGAGATTGGAATAATTATCCCTTACCTTAGGTCCGATATGCTTCGTATGGATCCAAACCTCATGTATAATGATTTAAATAATGTTATTGACTTATTAAATAATCATATTCTTTTTTTTGATATCATATATGTTTCACTTATGACTTTATATTACCTGTTCTTTTGTAAATTCCATGTTAAACCATCATTTTGGGTAAAATCATTTCATTTATCGTATGTGTTTCGACTTGTCGTTCTTGATATTATTACTTATATCCTGATTTACATAACTCCAGAATGTAAAACATGATTTATATATAATATATATTCATCATACGCATATATATTATAGATCGATAAAAGGAATGAAATACACTTTTCATGGAGACGGTAGGCCGTACGTACGCATGAACGTTGTTTTCGTTTCCTTATTGAATTGAATGAAAATAAATAGATGACATAAATATATATATACATAAATCCAGTAGCATTAGTTTTTTATATATTTCATTATTATTCATTATATAAACTTTATGATCATTCATGTATGGTTAACATGGAGAATGAATCTCATCGCGTCATGGAGAAAGTAGTCTGTACGTACGCACGAGCGATGATATCGTTCTCATAATTATTGAATAGAATTGGAGTGGATGGTATAATATATCAGAATCAGTATGATTCTATAATAAACATATATAGTTATTCTTTACACGAGTACACCCATCCATGTAAGGTGTTTGTGGAAAAACAGATTACACCACGGCGTGGAGATAGTATTCTGTACGTACGCACGCGCGGTGATTTTGTTTTCCATAGGATGGTTAGAAGGAGAAATGGGGTTGCTTCATATTTATAATAACATATCAGTATATGGGTGATACTTATGTTATTACTTCATAATGAAACAACTAAAGAATATGGAGTAGAAGAAGAATGGAACTTGAAGAAAACGGTAGAAGGTATTACCTCTTTCTCGAAGTGCCTCCTTTAAATTTTCTCTTAGGGCACTAGAGTTGGTCGTTTGATAAGACCAGTACCTATAGTAGGTTTCTAAGGATGTGAGGAAGTAAAATGGTCAGGAGTTGGCTGAGCTTCAAGGCTTAAAATGGTGTGAGGAAGAGAGGGTGGAGGTTCCCTTTTATAAGGGAGGAGAGGGGCACCTTTGGAATCCTCAAAAATATTAGTTTAATATAAATTTAAACCCCACATAAAAACCTCCAAAAATGTCTCAATTCGAAGATTAGATGAGATACGGTTGTAATCTCTTCAATCAATAAAATTTAGACATGTTTTGATATTATTTTAAACCTTATCATTTTGATTTATCCTTATTTAATATATTTATGTTTATTTGTGGTAATAAAATTCTAAATTTTAAATGGTTATAAATAACCACTTATGTGTTATTAATTTTCCATTATTGGATACTTTATGACATTATAGACTATAGAAATTTAAATTTATAATTTTTAAATATTTTTTTTATTTTTAAACAATTTAATAATATGTTATTTTTATAAAATTACAATAGTGACAATTTTGACACTATTCATTTATTTGAATTTAAATAAAATATATAAAGAATATATGTTCTAACTAGAAGCTTTTATAGACTTATAAAATATCATGTGAATCTAGAAAATCAGTGGAGCACATTAAATAGTTCATATAATATTTATTCTAATATTTTTAAAACCATTTATTTCATATTTTAATTAATAAAATAATTTCAACATCACTATTGTGTCATAACTAATGATAAATATTTAATCCTGAAAAATTATAAATCAATTCATATGATGTAGATAATTGTATTAGATTTCTGGAGACTATTCAGGTTCGAAGTTTCATTAAGTTTATCACTAAATTAAAATTATTATACTTATAAGATTTAAGAAAGTGACATGTTGTCACTTTCGTGGGTTTTAATAATAATTAAATTATTTTCATGGAAAAAAGTCCATTAAATGAATCTAATCCGACCATTAGGTGATATGGGTCTACTTTTGGTCATCCAATAGGATTTTTGAAGGTGTTAGGGTAATTTTATAATCTTATATTTACCCTTAATTACCCGATTTACCTTTAACTATGGTAAATAAAATTTACCTTACTTACAATTCATAATTCCCAAAAAATAAAAAGTATCTTATTAACATAATTTGGACTTACTGATTCCAAATATGGAATCCATTTTTCCAAATTCAATACACAAAAGTTTCAGAAATTAAATTAAAATTAATCCTGTTGTAGAAAGAAAACGATTTTTTGTTTAAAACATTACAAAAGACTGAATTGATTTAACCTACAAATTCAAGGTAAAATCAATGCTAAATACATAAATTATATTAAATGTTAAAAATATATTCTATTTATACTTTAAAACCATTCAATATTATAATTTAACCATATAAATTATTACGATTAAAAAAGTTGTTTTTAATTAAAATATAGCGTGTTTTTACTATTCATTAAAATATAAAAGTTATCAGAAAAATATAAAAACTTTATCCAATTTAAATTTTTATATCATAATTCAAAATAATAAGTTTATTTTGTAAAATTGAACTTATAAACATGTAAAAACTAGAGTTAATGTGGGTGCAACATCAAAAGGAGGTAAAACTGCTTTTTTTTAAAAAAAAATTATTTTACCAGAAAACATTATTTTGTTCTCATACCATGTTATAGAAAATGTGTAAGATGAATAATAATGTTATAAAATTAAAATTTTGGTTAATACTATTCATAACTGCTAGTTCATAATAATATTATAATAATATATCGTTGTTTAGTAAAACCCGGTATTGCGTAGAACACACGCTATCGAGGAAGGTCACGATTGCGTGTAATGCAAGCCAAGTCAGGGTTGCGTATAGTGCAAGACTTCTTTGTTGTTTTGTATAAAATAATCCAACCATATTTCATTTATACATTGAATATATATATATATATATAGACACTCAATGTAGAGTAGAATGACTATTATAAAATGAAATTGAAATTGCGTGTAACACAATCCAAAAATAGTGTTGCGTATACCTCAAGCTAATACAGTGTGACGTATAGCACAAGATAATCTTGTTGTAGAATAAAACACATGACATCGAATAAATTAAAAAGAATACTTATCATAAAATATCTGGTTGTTACAAATATGACCCTTAGGAATAGTTAATCATCCAACATAAGAGTAACCTTACCCGTGAATAATTAAACAAAATTTAGACAACTTTGAAAGTGGCAATTTGACCTTAGTATACGTTTTGGTATTTCGTAATTCATAAATAATTAATTATAATTAATTAATTAATTATTTTCATAAAATATGTTCATTAATTATCAAATAAATGTCTTATAGTTTTTAGATAATTTTATAATACCCTACGTATTTTTTCATAGCACTAGAAAATCAGTATTAATTTTAAAAACTGTTTTTAAGTAAATTATGATTTTAATTTGAAATTAAATTAATAATATTTAAAAAATTATTTTTGAAAAATGGACCTCATTTTTGGATTCTACACGTCGAAAAATGGTAGGGGTAAATTTTTGGGATTTTTCTGAGATACTTGAATTTTTGATGAATGGTGAAATACAGTAATTTACAAAAAATAAGCTAAATAAGCTAATTATAAAGTCATGTGTGATGTTCTTCTGATGTAAGCCCACTTGGTTTGGGATCACATGATAAAATTTCTATTCTTGGTCATTCGAGACTCACTATTCCTTGTCTTAGGGGAACTTAATAAACTATTGAATTTTATATTAGGAAAACCCCTCTCCCCTCCACTATAAAAACCACCTTTCACACCCTCATTTCCTCACACCTCTCAAGCTCCAAGCATTCTCTAAACTCTGCACAACAGTCTTCTATAGATCCTATCCCACTTTCAATAGCTTCTGGTCTCATCAAAAGACCAATCCTAGCTTCCTTAAGGAGAATCTCAAGAGGAGGATTTAAGGGGCAATTTCTCTCCCTCTTCTCCTTTAATTTCCTTTCATGTTCAAGTTCATTTCTTGATCTCTCCCCACATATATTCATCTAAATGGTATTTTAACTCTAGTATTGTACATATACTGAAATCTTCTGATGCTAATGATATATTATATCATCCAACCCCTTTTCCCTCTTCCTTTAATTTTATTAAAGAGAGCGTTGTTCGTGAGGTGTTAATTTATCACCTTCAAGAATGACATGCTTTCTTCTTCCATTTCTACCTTCATATCAGGTCATGAAACCATTTTTATGGTTGAATTAGAACCTTTTATTTGTATTATAATCTATTTAATGTTCTGGAACTAACTTATGACCATATTAGTAAGTGATAAGTTAAAACAAGTTCGTTATGATCGAAAAATCGCTCAAATTAACCCAAACAATCATCATTTAATTCTTAACTAATGTGTCATGACCCATCCTTGGGACCCATGTCATGACTTCCCCAAGCCCACCTTCTATAGGCCAGGGGCTGGAGACTAGTACCAAAGACGTAAATCCTGATAAAATGGAAGGCATTTCCTTTATATAAGTAAACAAACACAACAGAGTATGCAAGGTAGAGTAAACACAAAGTAAACTGAGTACAAAAGTAAGTACTGGAAAGTAAATGGGACAGTATACAAACCCAACTGAAACTACATACTACTGGGAAATAAAGTACAACAGCTAAAAAGTAAAGTAACAACCCCTGAGTTTTCCTCCGGGAATCCCACCTGAAGGGTGGGTACATATAGTCTTGTCGGTACCTCGGTCGGTCCGTCCGCTCCGTGTACGTCCCGCCGGGTGGTTCACCTCCGGATACCGTCCAGCTCCACTAGCCTCGACCATGATCAGTGCTGTCTGTCATCTGCATCCGACACAACATAGGGTGGGAAATGCTTGTTCAAGGGTGAGTATAACGATACTCAGTAGGAACCCCGAGACCCCCGAAGGTCTCCTAGAATCCACAAAGGTTAAACTACAAAGGAAATATACAAACACGAATTATCAACCAACTCTACTTAGGTATATGACCATACATATAACTAAGTCATCAATTTCAGTATGGCTCCAACTCCCATGCCCAAGAACAACCAGTCCACATAGGAAAGAAGTCAATCATACCAATGATAATGATTGAAATTCAAGACTCAGCTCACACAAGTATACATCTTTCGTATAGAGATAGAGACGATCAGATGTAGTCACTGATTCATCTAAGTTGTCTGACCCACATAGGATCCAAGACCAGCTATGCTGTCAGAACCACATAGGATACAAGACCAACTACTCTGCTGGACCCACTCAAGATACAAGTACAGTGGTCACACTGCCAGACCCACGTAGGATACAAGACCAGTAGTCATCTCTGTCGGACCCATAGAGGATCCTAGTAGAGTCATCATCACTGCCGAACCCACGGAGGATCCAAGTATAGTCATCCTCACTGCTGAACCCATAGAGGATCCATGTACAGTCTTCCTTGCTGGTGAAACCACAGAGGATCCTAGTACAGTCATCCTTGCAACCCGACCCACGAAGAATCCAAGTACAGTCGTCCTCGCTGCCAAACCCATGGAGGATCCAGGTACATTCGTCCTCGCTGCCGAACCCACGGAGGATCCAAGTACAGTCGTCCTCGCTACTAAACCCAAGGAGGATCAAAGTACAATCTTCCTCACTACCAAACCCATGGAGGATCCAAGTACATTCATCCTCGCTACCAAACCCACGGTGAATCCAAGTACAGTCGTCATCGTCGCAGTTGTAGCTAGCTCCAGGGTTTCCCACACACAACACGCTTGATTCTAGGAGGGTCCGCTCCTAAATCCAAGGGGGTTGATACATCAACTGTCACGAATTCCAGAGTTGATGTATACCGAAGTTTCATTTCTTTAAAAGAAACCCAATGCAACAGACGGTGCGTCAATTGGATGGTCGGTCTGAGAGTTATTGGCTTTTCCGTTCGAGGGGACCCGTTGGTTTTTAAGAGAAAACCAAACCGACCGTACTACTGCTGCATCCAAACCTCAAGTGGAGTATTCCAAAAGAACCTTCACATCAAGAATATTCCAACTTAGTTGATGGCACGTTAATTGGATGTCTGGTCCTTAAGTTATAAGCGTTTCCGCTCCAAGGGCCCGGTAGGCTCCGTGTTCGAACCAACATGGTCATACACAAATTTTGCTAAAACATTGAGTGTAATATACCAAAACGACTGTCTCCATCTAAGTATTCCTACAAAACTGACGGTGTGTCGATCGGAGGTCCGTAGCTCATGTTATGGGTGAGTGACCGGAAATAGTCCAATGTGGGGGGTCTGGGCCCGACCCGACCCATCCAAACCCCCATGGGTTGTCTGGAACCGGGTTGACCTAACCCGGGTCCAGGTTCGGCACGGTAGGGTGCTGCCCAACCCGGCCCGGTGTGGCCCGGCGTGGCTGGGCATACCCCGGTCCCCATGACCTGCCCCGACTCGGCCAGGGGGGTGCGCTGGCTCCGCTAGCAAGCCAAGAGGGGGGTGCGGCCCCCAGTCTCTCGAACGCGGTGCTAGGGTGGCTCCACTTGTCACCTAAATCCCGCATGACCTCGGGATCCTCTCCTCGCCACCATGGCCGGTTCCACGGTAGGGATCTGCCGACGGCGCACCAGGGTGCTGCCACCTTCAGACGGCCAGCTGGTGCCGGCCGCCAGCACCGCCGCACCGCCGACCCGCACCACCAGAGTCTTCTACGTGCCACCGTAGTCATTTCGGTGGAGAATAAAATGGGTGATGCGTCGTCGTTCTTCGTGGAACCAGTGTTCTTCGTTGAATAAATCATCGTTCTTCGTCGGAGGGTAGTGTTCTTCAAAAACTCAAGAGCTCTCCCAACCCTCCTTAGCACAACAAAATCCCTCCTCCCGGTAAAATAATAGGATCCTCCTATTATTTTATTACACATGAAATTTAACTTTCAAAATTCAAAAAACCTCATTAATTAAATGCATTGGAAATTAATTAAAGGGAGGGAGATGAAAGATCCTCCTTGATTAAATGCATTGGAATTTAATTAAAGAGAGGGAGAGGAAAGATACTCATTAATTTGAGGGGTTGTCATGGATTAATGGAGTGAGGGAGAAGGAGTGAATGGAAAATTAATGAGGGGGGTTTAAGGATTTTGGAGGAAAATCAATGGTTGCGGATCGTGTGGGCCCCACCTCTCTAACATTCACACTTGTGTAGTTAGGTGGTTGTGGGTCCCACCCTTAACTACCCCATGGGAGGAATTAACCTCCTTAGATATAAAATAAAATTGTACCCACAATTTTATTTACTTTTTTTTAATTAAACCCCCAAAAAATAATTCTCAACCCACTTAAAATGCAACTGCGGTAAAGGTCCCCTTAAAGAATTACCGACGCTGCGAGTTCATCGGTGCCCTCAGATTTCAATTCCGAGCAATGGTACAAAATATATAAAAACTCACTCATTCGTTCACTAAATGTACCTGAGCTAAACTTCGGAAATTGATTCCGGGCACACCAGGCCTCGGAATCAAGTGCTGTTAGAAGCCACAGGCTCGTAAAATTCCAAAGTATTTAAGAAAAAATTTTCCATGAAATTTTCAGGTCTTTACATTACTCCCACATCAGGGATTTACGTCCCCATAAAGCTACAACATCAACTAGGAAAAAAATGAGAGTACTGAGAAAGCATCTGAGCCTCTCGCTCCCATGTGCTCTCCTGGAGGTTCTAGTGCTGCCAACAAATGCGCACCAGAGGAATCGACCATCCACATAGGACCCACTCCTGTCGATCCTCGATCTCCATCGGGACCTCCACAAATGTCACCACATCATCAATGTCTAGCTCCCCATGATCGATGATGTGAGTCGGGTCGTGCACGTATCTCCTCAGCTGAGATACGTGGAAGATTTCATGCACCCAGTGCAACTGAGGTGGAAGGGCCAAGCAGTAAGCCACCTCGCCTACCTTGATGAGGACCTGGAATGGTCTGATGAAGCACGAAGATAACTTTCACCCTGACCAAATCTCCGTAATCCACGTCGAGGTGATACCCGTAAGAAAATGTGGTCGCCATCATCGAACTCCAGTGGTCTCCACCTCCAATCAGAAGAAGACTTCTGTCTTCTCTGTGTAGTCCTGATCCGCTCCTGGATGATCTGCATATTCTCCGTCATTGCCTGAACCATCTCTGGTCCTACGAGTCCTGACTCCCTAGGGTCAGTCCAGCACAGAGGTGATCTTCATGGTCATCCGTATAGTTCCTCGTATGGTACCATCCCGATGGTGGAGTGACAGCTGTTATTGTACGCAAAATCCAACAAGGGTAGGTGATCCTCCCAGCTGTGACCAATGTCATGGACACATGAACGGAGCATGTCCTCGAGTTTCTGAATGGTCCTCTCTGTCTGTACATCCATTTGAGGATGAAAGGCGGTGGTCAGACGTAGCTACATCCGAAATTCCTCCTACAATCCCTTCCAAAGCCGGGAAGTAAAGAGAGCATCTTGATCAGAGACGATAGAAAATTTCACCCCATGATGTCGTACGATCTTCTGAACGTAGAGGTGTCCCAAGATCTCTATTAAGCCCTACTCTCTGATCGGTAGGAAGTGGGCCAACATGGTGAGTCGGTCTACGATCACCCAGATGGAGTCGTGTCCTCTGGATGTACATGGAAGCCCCATCATGAAATCCATAGATATTCCATCCCACTTCCATTCTGGGACCTCTAAGGGTTTTACCATGTCTGCTGGTACCTAGTGCTCCACCTTCACTTGCTGACAAGTGAGGCATCGTGAAACGAATTCTGCTACAACATTCCCCTTTCCATGAGTACAGACTATCTAAAAGTCATAGCCCCCGTGGAACTCAACTCAATGACACCATCTCAGGTCCTAGTCCTTCTATGAGAATACACACCTGAGACTTTTGAGATTAGAGTAGACCGTAAATCGTTCTCTCAACAAACCATGGTTGTGACTATCCATTGTAAAGAAATCGAATACACCTTTTTTCTCTTACATCCTATAAGAGCTTCTAATATTTTTTCCTTTGCCAAAAATTGAAACCAGATCTCATCACCTAGTTGAAACACGTTCTTTTCCTAATATAGTAAATCTTGACATGAAAAGTACTATTTCATGACATGGACAACGTCGTAAAGCCTTGACTCTACAACCAAGAGATCCAACTGTTACTCTCGCCTCCATGTGTCGAGTCACACTCTTGGCAGCAGTGTGTGGTCACTAGGTCTCCTCTAGTAGGAATATCGAAAGTGATGGTCATGTCATCAGTTTTAACCAGAACCTCTCAGTATCAACCACATAAAAAAAGACAGGGGAGAAAATGTCACAAGAAGAAGTGTCTTTTATTACTGCAACTCAAAGTACAAAGACATAAAGCATCCACATACAATGACATTAACAAAGCTATAAGCATCATGAATAGAAGTCTCCATGACTGGAGCTAGTCCCATTCCTGCCCGTCTCCTCTCGGAGCTCTATGGTCGTAGGCCTCAGCTGCCTGAAGCTAAGCTCTCCCCTGTCCAGTCATTCCCTATGGTCGGGGTGGTCCTCCTGGGGGTGGTGGTGGTAGGGCCTCGAAATTTCATCCACCACCTACTACTTGGCCAGCCCCTCTTCCACGTCTGCCTACTCCCGGCGGACCACCATGGTCGAACCTCTTCCTGGGAGGTCCCTCTACCGCCTACTGCTCATCTGCAGGGTTGGTCGGGTAGTCTCGAGCCATGTTACCCTGCCCACCACCTGCATAGCACTGCCTGCTCCTTGTATGGCTGTCTCTTTTTCTTGTGACCCACACAAACAAACCTGTATCCTGAGATCGCTCATTTGATGGCTTGGTCCGCTTGGACCTCTTCGTCAGCTATCTACTGCCGGCTGTAGAAGACTCCACTACGTGTCGTCCTACGGAGGGTCTCACCGCTGGTGATTGCTCAGCGAGAAAACTCTCCACTTGAAGGGCTCTCTCAAGCACCCCTGCTTACGTCGGGATGCTGAGGGAGATCATCGAAGCCCTGATCTCATGTCTGAGCCCCTGCTCAAAGGCCTGGGCCTGGACGAATGGGTCTCGTACCACATCCCTGGAGTAGTGTGTGAGGTCGGTAAACCTCACTGAGTACTGGGCTACTGTCATGCTACCCTTCCGTAGCTATAGTAGCTCTTGGATGCACACCGCACGGAAGGTGGCTGGAACAAACTCAGAGTAGAAGAGGCTCTTGAAGTCCGTCCAAAGTAGAGATGCCTCATTGTGCACCTGGAGCATCAGGATCCACCATCTACATGCTGATACGTGCAAGAGACTCGCGACAAGGATCACAATATGGTCTGCTGGTGTCCCTACCAATCTGAAGACTCTGACGATTGCCTCCAGCCAATCCTCAGCTGCCTGAGGGTCCGTCTCTCCACGGAACCTGTGCGGCCTCTGTTACTGAAACTCATGCAACATAATCTGTTGGTGTGCACTCTCCACTGCTGGGGTTGTTGGTATCGGTGGCCCAGTGGGTAGTGGAACTGTTGGTGCCTCTTCTGTAATGGGGCCCTGCACCGAGGCCTCGTCGCTCGGTGAGCTTCCATCTTGTACGTAACTAGGAACCCTACCTGGATGCCTTCATGGGGCCATCCTAAGAAGAAACAGGTGTGCCACGGTTATTACAATATACCTAGTGATCTGACACAAAGTAATCACAAAGAAAACTTTTGAAACACACATACAATCAATGTTTTCATACACTGAGCCGAAAATCAGAAGTCAGGGTCCTGGTTTATGGATACGTCGGCCGCCGCACCAACAATGGACTCCATAGACTGATAAACACACTCAATAATCTTAACCACACTCAATACTCTTAACACTATTGCTTCACAGAGAAGAAATTATCAGAGTCCTGAGTTATGCGGTAGAACTGACTCCTCTGATACGAATTTGTCACGACGCATCCTTAGGACCCGTTCCGTGACTACCCCAAGCCCGCCTTCCATAGGCCAGGGGTTGACGACTAGCACAAAAGGCGTAAATCCCGATAAAAGGAAAGGAATTGCCTTTATAGAAGTAAAAAAACACAACTGAGTACGCAAGCTGGAGTAAACACAAAGTAAACTAAGTACAAAAGTAAGTGATGGAATGTAAATGGGCTAGTATAAAAGCCAATTGAAAGTAGAGTACAACTGAGAAAGAATGTACAATAGCTGAAAAGTAAAGCAGTAACCACCAAGTCATCCTTCTGGAATCCCACCTAAAGGGTGGGTACAGATAGTCTCGTTGGTACCTCGGTCCTTCTGTCTGCTCCATGTATGTCCCGCCCGGTGGTCCACCTCTGGATACCGTCCAGCTCCACATGCCTGAACCATGATCTGTGCTGTCCGTCGTCTGCGTCCAACACAACGTAGTGCGGGCAATGCTCGTGCAAGGGTGAGTATAACGATACGCAGTAGGAAACCCAAGACCCCCGAAGGTCTCCCAGAATCCAAAAAGGTTAAACCACAAAGGAAAGATACAAACATGAAGTATCAACCAACTCTACTTAGGTATATGCCCATACATATACCTAAGTCATCAATCTCAGTACGGCTCCAACTCCCGAGCCCAAGCACAACTATTCCACATAGGAAAGAAGTCAATCATACCAATGATAATGATAGAAAGTCAAGACTCAACTCACACAGGTATACGTATTTCGTATAGTGATAAAGATGATCAGATGTAGTCATTGATTCATCTATGTTGTCGGACTCACATAGGATACAAGACCAGCTAAGTTGTCAGACCCACATAAGATACAAGACCATCTACTCTGCCGGACCCACTCAAGATACAAGTATAGAGGTCATACTGTAGGACCCGCGTAGGATACAAGACTAGTAGTCATCACTGTCAGACCCAGAGAGGATCCCAGTATAGTAATCATCGCTGCCGAAACCACGGAGGATCCAAGTACAGTCGTCCTCGCTGCCAAACCCACAGAAGATCCATGTACAGTCTTCCTCACTGCCAAACCCACAGAGGATCCAAGTATAGTCTTCCTCGCTACCGAACCCACGGAGGATCCAAGTACAGTCATCCTCACTACCGAACCCATGGAGGATCCATGTACTATCATCCTCTCTACTGAACCCACGGAGGATCCAAGTACAGTCGTCCTCGCTCCCGAACCCACGGAGGATCCAAGTACAGTCGTCCTCACTGCTGAACCCACGGATGATCCAAGTACAGTCATCCTCACTACTGAACCCATAGAGGATCAAAGTACAGTCGTCCTCACTACCGATCCCATGGTGTATCCAAGTACAGTCATCCTCGCTGCCGAACCCATGGTTGATCCAAGTACAGTCGTCATCGTCGTAGTTGCAGTCAGGTCTACGGTTTCCTTTACACATCACGCTCGATTCCGGGAGGGTCCACTTCTCGAGCCAAGGGGGTCGATACATCAACTGTCATGAATTCTAGAGTTGATTTATTCCAAAGTTCTGTTCCTTCAAAAGAAACCTAATTTGAAAGACGGTGCGTCAATCGAATGCCCGGTCGGAGAGTTATTGGTTTTTCCGTTTGAGGGGCCCAGTTGGTGTTTAAGCTAAAACCAACCCGACCGTACTCCTTCTGGGTCAAAACCTCAAGTGTAGTATGCCAAAAGAATTTTCACAACAAGAGGATTCCAATGTAGTTGACGGCACGTCGATCGGATGTTCGGTCCTTAAGTTGTAAGCATTTCCGTTCCAAGGGTCCGGTTGGCTTCGAGTTCGAACCGACCTTGCCATTACCAAAATTCACCAAAACTTTGAGTGTAATATATAGAAACAAACGTCTCTATCCAATTATTCCTACGCAACTGATGGTGCATCGATAAGAGGTCTGTAGATCATGTTATGGGAGAATGACCGAAAACGGTCTGAAGTGGGGGGTCTGGGCCTAGTCTGACCCGACCCATCCCCCCAGGGTCGGCCCAAACCGGGTCGACCCGAATCAGGTACGGGTCCTGCCCGGATGGGCGCGGCCCAGTGCACGTGACCCACCCTGGCCTGGCCGGGGGGTGTGCCAGCCCGGCCAGCGAGCCGAGTGGGGTGTGCGGCCCCTGGTCTCGCGAATGCGGCGCCAGGGTGGCGCCGCTTGTCACCAAGATCTCACGTGGCCGAGGGATCCTATCCTCGCTGCCATGGCCAGTGTCGTGGTGGGAATCTTTCGATGGAGCGCTAGGGCGCCGCCGGAGTCTTCCCCGTACCACCAGAGTCATTCCGGTGGTCCTTTTTTTCTTCCGACTGCGCCTGTGGTTGTCTCGGGATTCGCACTTCACTGCGAAGGTCCCCAATCGCTGTTGTGGCCCCATTTCATCGTCGCCAAAACCCCGCGCATCAAGAACAAAATTAGCGGTGGGTCCAGAATTGTTCGTCAGTCCGTACCCACCGCGTTAGAGGTTCAAATCATCACCCAACAATTTAAATGTGAAGTTTGAGAGTATAAAACATGTATATGAAATATACAAAATTTCCCCTACCTTGAACAATTAATGTCACACGTCGGGTGTCGTAGAGGACAGCGTCACGGGGTGAGGTTTCGTAGACGTCGTCGGTGTGTGCTCGAGGAGGATGCACCATCTCATCTATTGTCATGGAGAAGAGAATGGGTGAAGCGTCATCGTTCTTCATAGAACCTGCATTCTTCGTCGGAGGGAGGTGTTCCTCAAAAACTCAAGGGCTCTCCAAATCCTCCTTAGAACAACGAAATCTCTCCTCCTGGTAAAATAATAGGCTCCTCCTATTATTTTATTACACATGAAATTTAACTTTCTAAATTTAAAACACCTAATTAATTAAATACTTTGGCAATGAATTAAAGGGAGGGAGAGGAAAGATCCTCATAAATTAAATGCATTGGCATTTAATTAAAGAGAGGGAGAGGAAAGATCCTCATTAATTATAGGGGTTTTCATGGATTAATAGAGTTAGGAAGGTGAAGATATTGGAAAATTAATGAGGGGGTTTAAGAATTTTTGAGGAAAATCAATGGTTGGGGAACGTGTGGGCCCCACCTCTCTAACATCCACACTTGGGTAGTTAGGTGGCTATGGGTCCCACCCTTAACTACCAATGGGAGGAATTAACCTCCTTAGATATAAAATAAAATTGTACCAACAATTTTATTTACTTTTTTTAATTAAACCCCAAAAAATAATTCTCAACCCGCTTAAAACGCAATCACGGTAAATGTCCACTTAAGCAATTACTAGCACTGCGAGTTTATCGGTGCCCTCAGATTTCAATTCCGAGCACCGGTTCAAACGATAGTAAAACCCGATCGTTCGTTCACTGAACGTACTGAAGATAAACATCGTAAATTGATTCCGGGAATACCGGGCCTCAGAATAAAGTGCCGTTAGAAGCCACAGACTCATAAAATTCAAATTTATTTAAGAAAATATTTTCCTTGAAATTTCTGGTTCTTTACATAATGATTCATCCACATAGATCTAATATGATTCATTATAAGACCATTTAAACTCCTGTAATATCTTTAATGACATTTAATATCAGTTCTCAGTACTACAAAATAAGGCTATAGCCAAGGACCTATAGCCACAGTTATATAGGTCTGTGTCTATATCCAATTTATAGCCATGGTTTAATTAAGAAACCATGCCTAAAATCAACCGTGACCTTTTTCCCCCCAAAATTCATCGGGCTCCTCCTCGACCCTCCTACCCTCGCCATTTCTCTCCCCCGCGATCTCCTCCTCGCTACGCCCGCCTCCACACTGCAACCCTCCTCCCCGACGCCTCCTCACTATGCCCTCCTCCTCACCGCAACCCTCCTCCCCGACGCCTCCTCGCCATGCCCTCCCCATCACTAAAACCCTCCTCCACGATGCCTCCTCACCGCGACCATCCTCACCGATGCTGCTCTTCTGACGCCTCCTCACCGCGACCATCCTCCCCGAAGCCTCCTCTCCATGAACCTCCTCCTTGCTGCGACCCTCCTCCCCAATGCCTCCTCCCCGATTCCTCTCTTCTAACATCGAGGTCGACAACCCCAGAAACCCTGAAAACCCTTGACCCCTCCTCACCGTGACTTTCCCCACCCCGAACCTCCTCCATCAAAGTTGATCCGAGCTGCCTCTCGTCCTCCTCCATTCCTAATGGTTCTCCCCCACTACCAGTGGTAATCCCATGTCTTCATCCCCATCCACCATTATTTACCCTCTATTATTTTGTTTCAATATAACTACTTATTTGTGGTTTAATTATTGATTTTGGGGTGTGCAACTGGTTATATTTATACTCACACTTATGAGGGTTCATCTTGAACATATAATATATTATGAAAATGGTTGTTTTTTTGGATATTTTGGCAGACATAGTGTAGATGGTGTGTATTGGTGCTTGGTGGATGTGGTGTTTAGACTGTTTTTAGAATGGATGCCTCAGGATTAGATAGTATTATCTATTTTGGTTAGATTAGACCTACCTACTAGTTATTGGGCCTATATTTTTTCCTCTTTACATTGATTAAGTGCTGTTTACTTTTTTGTGGGATGATATAGTTTTGTATACATTTTAAATTTTCATATTTTTACTCTTCCAAATTACACTACTGTGCTTGGAAATATGTGTGCAAATATATAGGTTCATTAGTTTAAGTTTTACCATATATTTAATATGCCTACTCAGTGATATTCCTCAGTCCCTGGCCAATTACATGTGGTTTTACTTTTAAAGGTGTTAATTGTTTTCAATCTTTATCCTGACTTGCAGCAATAAAAGTGGGTTACCACAAGAGCATTACGTTTCTATAGCAAAATGCAATAAACTAGAGATATAATTATTCACTGGAAACATGTATGTTGTTGTTTAATTTTTATTTTACTTTCTTTATCGCATTGGACAATTAGGATTTTACTGCTTTCTATGGATGGAGGGTAGTTATATTCTGCGAAGGGGTCCAGAAGGGCACTGGAGGAGGCTACGTGGTTTTCATTGTATGGGAGGGAGATCAGGGTAGTGGAGAGATTAATTTGTGCGTTTCATTTTTTTCCATTATACTATGTTGTTTTTGTTTTGTTTTTGTTTTCTCTTTATTCGGCGTGTACATCCGACATATGGATGAGTCATGCCGAAATATTACCATTTCCACACCCATGCCTTTTGGATTTACATGTTTAGTTTAATTTCAGTTAGCCTTTCTGAGACCACCCATTGGCCACAATTTGACAGAGATTCAAAGAGTATGAGGGGGGTGTGAAGGGGGTGATGGGGAGTGTTGTGGGAAAATAAATCTCATAAAAATGAAATAGAAATTGAACAAATGAATAATTAGGGAATCGATAGATACCCCTTTGAAGTTTCATACAATGGGGTCTGCCCGGGGGTGCACGTGGGGGCTGTCCGGGGGTGCATGGGGGGGGCTATCTGGGGGTGCAGGGGGGGCTGTACGGGAGTGCACGAGGGGCTGTCGAGGGTTCTGTGTAGGGGGAAGGGGGCTACATTATATAATTTGTGAAATGATTTAAAACGAAATTGGATTTTATGAATTTTTTTGGTCTTATGATGAAATTCATGAGGTGTTTTGAAAATAGAGGAGATCTTTATGAAGTTTGAGTGACACATCATACTTTACCCTTTTTATATCCTTGTAGGGAGTTTTCCTCTTTTTATTAAAATGGTTTTTTGAACCAAGAAACTCTTTAAGTGCCGCTAGACTTTTAAGATGGGTCCCATGTTGTGTGACTATGTCACATGGGATGTGATATTTAAACAACACATTGTCAAGGAAACAGAGGCAGTTCCGTAGTGCTGTTAGAGTTTATTTGTTTCTCTACTGAAAAATAGTTCAATGATAAACAACACTGTGTCTAGGAAATAGAGGCAATTCCATAGTGAACTACTAGAGTCTCGGTCCAAAGGTATATTCAAGGATTAATATAGAACTCATCTTGATGGGGAAAATTTGTTTTATGCTTCTCTAGCTAATGAGTCACTAGATACCAAGGGTCCTTTGAAATAATAATACATTCAAGGATCTAAATGTTTAGTATCATAGGTAAATTAGGTTCATAAACCACTTGTACATAATACAAAAACATTATTCAGAAACTGGGAATGGATGGAGGGGGGCAGGGGGGCTGTGCAGGCGAGGGGGATGGGTGGAGGGGGGCAGGGGGCATGGGGCATGGGGTAGGGGGAAGGGTGGAGGGGGGCAGGGGTAGGGTGGAAGGGGGGAGGGGGCAGGGTGGAGGGGGGCAAGGGGCAGGGGTGGGGGTGCAGGGGGTGCAGGGGGGGCTATGCAGGATAGGGGGCTAGGTGGAGGGGGCATGGGGCAGGGGGTAGGGTGCAGGGTGGAGGGGTGCAGGGGGCAGGGTGGGGGCCATGGGGCAGGGTGGGGGTGGGGAGGGGGGAGGGTGGAGGGGTGTAGGGGGCAGTGGGCAGGGTGCAGGGTGGAGGGGTGCAGGTGGGCATGGGGGCAGGTTGGAGGGGGGCTGGGGGAGGGTGGAGGGATGTGGATGTGGACAAGTTAATTTTACAATTCATCAATCTATAATAGAGGGAAGTGATTATTTAGAATCCCATGATTAAGGTGAGAATAATTTATAGACAAACACATAAATCATTTACACTATATTATAAATTTAACTGATTCTTTCCAAGGGGACACACTTGGAAGAACAAAACCACACTTCAATAGACCATCAATTTATACCTGAATTTACATCAAATTAAAAGGTATCATCTAATATGAATTCATAGAGTTCATTAATTCAACTAGTATTATCTTAATAAAAAATGTCACATTAAGTAGGTGACACAAAAAATACAATAGAAAGACATCATGATTCTACTACATCAATTAAATCATCTAAAATAGTGGATCCTAGAGCATAAAAATGACCACAAACTCCATAATAAAAAATATTTGTAAATGATAACTATTGATGAATATATAATATAAAAGAAAAGATAAAAATTTATTTAGTAGGATCCAATGGGAAAACCCCACAAGATTAAATAGACAGAAATTGATTAGAAATACTCCAGAATGATTGACTATAATTTTTTCCAAACACCTGGGAACTAATGATAGTAGATCTTTAATGTAGAAAATCATGATGAGTATAGAATCATGATAATCTGGTCAGAGATTATGACCTCCCATGACCTATGGTGTTTCTTTCTGATCGACATACAGTAGAAACATAAATAGTGTGACATGTTCCTCGATCTGAATAAAATACACCTTGTAAATTACCCTCTAGAGCCTCCTCATCAAGAATATAGATTTGAGTAAATTTGATGTTGGGTCATGAAATATCACTAAAACTCTCACTTACTGATGCTTAACAATTTAAGGGTAAGAAACTTTTATAAACTACCTGCCATAACGGTTGAAGAAATAAAATTTTCAACAAACTATCCCAATATTTCTACAACAAAACAATCTAATCCGCACAATATCTAAAGAACAAGAACAACCATTGCCAATATTTTCCAAACAAAATTTTCACCACAAATGAATCCTAGTTCCCCTTTTTATCATAAGTGAAACTGAATGATATGTTATCCTCCTCTAAAAATTCATTTTTCAATGCATATAAAATCAAGCACCCATACATTGGTACTGTGGTGTTATTTTTTTTAACATTCTCTTCTAATTCTAACCATCATTTGAATAAACTCTATGCTAGTATTATGACTCAAAAAACATATCATATACACCATGATGCGAATTTTGATATCATACTGGGTATATAACTAAAAAATATTAAAGGAATATAGACTCATAAACCTATAATTTAGAATATTCATGGTTTATTATTATTATTATTATTATTATTATTATATTACAGTTACACCTAATCTCATGGCCTACCCATTTTAAAACACTTATGAATTGAATAATGATTATGTATCCTCACTTATATTTATACTCTACAACTAGTATCACTTCAATTAGTTTTCCAATTTTACTTGAATGTGTTTTCATTGTATCATTGGGGCCTGTAAATACATGTGTCAAAGCCGAAATCCCTTAGTTACGTTTGGTACATGGCTCATCTGACAATATTCCCATAACTTATTGTCCTCAACAGTGCCTACCTATAATCTCTATCTCTTCCATCTATCTAATATTTTTATATCAACTTATCATGACCGTCCTCCCATTGGTAAAACTCCAACATGCCACATTCACGCCGCAGTCACGCCGCGGTCACGCTGTTGTCACGTCGTGGTAATGCCGTGATTTGGCCCTGCTCCGGCCACATCCAGCCCACACCATCCCCCTTCCACCTTCATTTCAGCCTGCTGCCACCAGCATTCCAGCCCGCAACAACCCCCCTTCCACCTTCAAATCATCCCACACCATCCCCCCAACACATGAAACCAGCCCCCTTCAACCAGCATTCCAGCCTCCTCCCACTCCCTTTGCTCCTGGCCGGAAGATGATGCCCTGCGGATGTTACTGGACCGGGCCAACACGCCACAGTCACGCCGTAGTAATGCCGTGATTTGGCCCTGCTCCAGCCATATCTAGCCCACACCATCCCCCTTCCACATATATTTGTATTCTCCTTGTAAAAAACTTCCATTATGCTATTTCTTGCCTCTGTTTTCACATACAATCACGGATTTTTTGCATGAATCTAAGTTTTTCTCCTTATTTCATGATATAAGAACTGATCCTTTTATATTTAGCACTTGGCTTAGACTGATTAGATTTATTACCCAAGGATGTATGATCTTCCTTCTTTAAAAACTTCTTGGTAATAGTGTTTCCAACTTCATTTTTTAAAAAAATTTCAAAGGTAGTTTTCTTCCATTTTTCACCATCAGTGGTCTTCATTATCCATTTGTTTTTAACACATTATTAGATGAGGATGCTCCATTCTAGTGACCACACTCAATTAAAATACAATATTAATCTTAAATATGTTGTTACTCATGCATATTTATCTATTACCCATGGTTTAAAAAAATTCTGTACAAATATGGGTGTGATTAAATAATGAGAATCCATCCATGGGTGTGTAGGAGGAAGGCATAAAAGAAAAATGAGAAAAATCACTAAACAACTCAACCACACTAGAAATTCCAAATGATTTTAGTAGAATGACAACAATGTAGAGTAGGGTAGGATGAAAGTTAGAGTGTGGGACTATTGCGGTATACCGGTACTCATAACATTGATATAACTTCACCACCAATCCATACAATAATTGATATGGACCAATGAGGTGATATGGGGATATTCATTCTTGTATTTGACCCAACAGTACATAGATACGAGCAAGGGTGGGAACAACCAAGTTGATGGGATATCCCTTTTATAATGTGACCACCATCATTAAATTATAGATTCAGACATTAGTTATTGTTCTAATCTTCTTAACATTGCAATTCTTAGGAAATTATTTAATATTAATTCTTGGTATATGATACGGTTTATATTTTCAAAATGTCTCTAAATTTCAATAAATCTTTGTAGATTTAATACAAAACATCACAACTCGTTAGGAATTAACCCAAAAACTTTTGGGAATTGATTATTATTATCTCTTAGATTCCATATAAACTATTTTTACTATAATCAATCCTCATTCTTGGAACTTATGTATGAATATTCTTGATTTTTTATAATTAAAAACATTTATGAATTCCCTAATCCATAATTTTAATATATTTGTTATGATTTTTTTATTGACTTGTTATTGATGATTACTTAATATCTTATGAAACAATAAATATAATGTTAAGTCATTTTCTAGATTATTTATTTAATATATGTTTATCTATTTCAGAATGGATAGATACAGGATGTACAACATTGATCAGATCACTGATGAATTTTAGAAGGAGTTGCAATATATTTTGGACTTTGCATTTACTAATGATTCAGATGGCGGATTGATTCGATGCATGTATTTTGATTGTGTAGGAAGACCTTGGTTAACTCATGAGGAAGTGAGTTATCATATCACTAAAAGAGGTTTACAAAGAAATTATCATGTGTGGTATCACAATGGAGAAAAATCTAAAGTGTTGAATGACATCGATTCAGCGGAAAATATTGGTATGAAAAATCTAATTTCTGATCGGTTTCCTTTTGTTTCTAAAGCTAGCTCCTCATGTAGACCAGTGCAAGATGAAATGAATACCGGAACACAGTTCTCATCTATTAATCAGGATGATGACTTTGAGAGTGTTAGAAAGCTGATGGAAGATGCAAATACTCTAGTATATCAAGCATGTGAAAAAATGAGCAAACATGAGTTTTTAATGCGATTATATAATGGGAAAACAATGTATGGATTTATAAATATTGCGGTCGACTATCTCCTTACATTTATTAAGGATTTAATTCCTGATGATTCCTGTATTCCGGAAAATGATTACATGGCATCAAAGTTGGTTGAAAAATTTGGATTTTCATCTAGTAAGATTCATTCTTATCTCAAAGACTATTGTTTGTTCTAGAAGGAGAATGCAGACTTGAGTCAGTGCAAACAGTGTGGCACATCTAGGTGGAAGACTAATAAAGACGGATCTCAATCTTTCATACCACAGAAAGTGATGTGGAACTTCCCTTTAATTCCCAGACTTCAAAAAAAAATTATGTCAGAACAAATAGAAAAGAATATGAGATGGCATGCAGATGAAATAAATAAGGATAATGATGAAATAGTGAATCCTGCAGATGGGTTGGCTTGGAAGAAATTTGATAGGTTACATCCTGATTTTGTAGCCGACCCATGAAATGTTAGATTGGGATTATCCTGTGATGGTTACAACCCATTTCTCAAAATGCATACTTCACACAGTACTCGGCCTGTTTTCATTCACATTTATAACATTCCTTCATGGATGTGTATGAAGAAGCCGTTCACTATCCTGAGTATATTGATATCTGGACCCAGTGATCCTGGAAATGATATTGATATATACTTGCAGCCATTAATAGAGGAGTTAAATGAGCTTTGTATTGTTGGTGCACAAGTATATGATGCATTCATAAACAAGTACTTTATGTTTCGTGCAACATTATTATAGACGATAAATGATTTCCCTGCCTATGGAATGAAGTCTGGTTGGATTACAAAAGGGAAATTATCCTATCCTATTTGAATGAAAAATACATGTTTCCAAAGATTAAAGTTTCGGTGAACTTTCAGCTTCTTAGGGCATCGACGTTTTCTACCAATGGATCATCCATATAGGAAAAATCGGAGATAGTTTGATAGCGCCATTGAGACAGATGAGACACCTCAACGAATGTCAGGGACTGATATTGTTAAAGAACTTGATAATTTGAATTATTTTCATGGAAAAATTCAATCAAATATTAGAAAGTGAAAGCATGCTAATTCGAATTCCAATAGCAATTGGAGAAAGAAACTCGTATTCTTTGATTTTCTGTATTGGTCATCGAATTTATTACGTCATTGTTTGGATGTAATTCATATCAATAAAAACATCTGTGAGATGTTACTTGCTACTATTTTAAATTTCAAAGGCAATAAAAAGATGAATTGTGGTGTCATCATGATTTGATGGATTGTGGTATAAGTGCATGACATCATCCTGAGTTAATTTGTCAAAATAAGTGGAAAGCCCCTGTTTCATGTTATTCAATGACCAATGTTTAGAAAAAACAATTTCTTCAGGTCTTGGAAATTTTGAAGGTTCTGGACGGTTATTCAAGTAATATTTCGAAAAGGGAGAATACACAAGATGTGAAACTCAAATCTCTTAAAACCCATGATTACCATGTCTTGTTACATGAGTTGATTCCCATTTCCATTCTCCATTTACTTCCACATAATGTTAGAGTTGCGGTGATTAAGTTATGTCAATTTTATCGATATCTTTGTGCCAAAAGATTGAGCAGAAGTGTTATTCAAGAAATTGCAGAGAGATGCACCGATTATTCTTTACGACTTGGAGAAAATTTTCCCACCGCCTTTTTTCACATGTATGATACATTTGACTGTCCATCTTCCCATGGAAGTTCTCCTTGGTGCTCATGTTTTGAGTCAGTGGATGTATCCAACCAAAAGAATGATGTTTACATTAAAATATTATGTGAGAAATAAATATCATCCTGAAGGCTCTATTGTGAAATGCTATTTAGCATAAGAATGCATGGATTTCTTGTTAATCGTACTTGGATAACGTCACTACGTGGTCCAATCGACTAATGAGAACTGAAGATGAGCAATATAATCCCATTGATTCTGCATTTCTTTCAGTTCCCCAAATAGGGGGGATATCTGGATCATACTCGTTGTGTACTTTAAGCAGGGAAGAGTGGGAAATGGCACATCAAACTGTATTATTCAACTGTGTCATGCTTGATGATTATATCAAGTAAGTAAACTAATAAATATGTGTTTTTTTCATTGTGTGATTTCTTTATATCTTCTGACATTTTATTGCTTTCATATCTGTAGAGAACATTTAGAAATTATAAAAAAGAGACATTGCGCTCTATCTATTAAGAGGAAGGAACTGTTACATGGCAATGAATTTTCTTCCTGGTTAAAGTTAAAGGCAGTAGATTTCTTTTTATTCTCCTCATAACATAATCACATGTCTCTGTTTAATAATTTATGTTGTTATATTTTAGGTTTTAACTCTACCAATGATTGAATTATCAGATGAAATAAAAGTATTGTCCTTTGGTCCAAATGATGTGGAACGTGATTGTAAGTAAATGGTTGTCAATGGATTTAAATTTTTTATAAATAGTTGTGAAAAAAAATGGAAACACAGTATGATGGTGTCACGATAAGTGCCACAAAAGATAATTATGCGAGTGCATTGGACATGCATCGTCGATCAGAAAATATATCATATTACAGTGTTGTTGAAAGAATCATTTTATTAGATTACTATGAACATGGTCATGTCACAATGATGAAAGTAAAGTTGTTTGATTCAATGACATGACAAGGAATGAATATTGATAACTATGGATTTAGAGTGATTGATATGAACTTCCAGCTTCATACCAATGAACCTTATATTCTTACGTCACAAGCTAAACAAGTGTTTTATGTTAGTGACCTGTTACACCCACAATTTGGTGTTATTGTTGATGTTATTCCTAGACTGATTTTTAAAAAAGGCATGGATGACAATGATGTTGTGGATGAACCTGTCGATATTTTTTTGAATGTTGCATTTGATGTCACGGATGATGCAATTGTTAGAATAGATTGTGAACTAGAAATTGTCACAGACCCCACATAGCATTGACACATTTGTAAGTATTTACCTAATAATATCGCAATATTGTATGTGTTTTTTTAAGTTCCATATATGATATCAAAATAACTAGTATATTTTATACCATTATCGAATATAAAAATATTAATAGCCTCACCAATTTATGTTTAACCACTTCTCTATTAAATCTTGAACAGAGAAAAGACTTGATATTCTATCAATATAAATATCACACATGAAAATGTATCTCATTGTTTTATGATACAATTGTATTATTTAACATTTTTCATTATTTCTATTTATTTGAGAATATTATTTTAAATTTATAGGTAAAAATGTCAGATTATGATGATACTAGGAGTAGAAGAATACTGAGAAATGAACAACGTAGGTCTCCTCCTGGAAAGAATGTAAGTATAAATTATGTTTGAATATTATGGTCTTTCATATTATTTATCTTGTTATCGTTTGTTTTATTTTATCATCTATGTTATTTTAGGATGCATCGTCGAGGAGATGCTTGGATTATGCCACTGAGGATGATATTGCGGGGGGGGGGGGGTACTGATTCTACAGGTCAACCTACTACTATGCCGCTTGAGACACCAGGAAGCCATCCTCCCATTATGCCACCTCCATATTATCCATACCCACCTTTTCCGTATCCCTTTTTTCCTGCACCCACATCGGATGGTAGTTATCAAACTCCCATCCCTCATTTTCCATTCCCACCATCCACTGTACAGGGTACTATGCCCCCATATATCCCACCGCCATATCCATATCCATATCCACCCGCATCTGTATAGGGTTATCCATCGGGTTTTCTGCCTCCATTAGTACACTTTTCATCTACTATACATAGTACTCCTGTAGATATCTCACCTACCAGGTAGGTTGCCCCCCCTCCAGACATAGCACTTCAGGGGTCAGCTGATCCCCCATATATTGGTATTTGTTTAAACATTACTGTTAGTGATTAATGATAAATTCATGTATATTATTTTCTTTTATTTTTGGTTTCATGATTAGCTCCAGCCTCTACCAGATGACGAGGCCACACAAAAATGCGCGAGGTTTGGAATCGGAACATGCAAATCATATTTGATTACAATGAGGACAATTCTATAATTAATAAAAATGGCTCATAATGTAAAAGTTTTATGGGAACACTTTCTAGACACAGAAATATCATTTCATTTCAACTGATAAGTTGGAAGGCAGTTGGACAACAAATAAAGGACAAAGGCTGTGTAGAGATTTGGTTAAGTATTGTTAATCACCTTATATATATATATATATATAAATTTATAATATTTTCATAACAAATATTATTTCCATTACAGCTTCGATATAATTTTCTTAATGGAAAAAATGCAAAGCCTGCAAGGATAATAGATTTAGGTGAAATGTGGCGAGCCTACAAGTATGATTTATATCTTGGTTGGAAAAAGAGAGTTGGTACAGTGCTTGAAGACGCATCGGTGATTCAAGATTTCCCAATATCACAATATGAAGAGATGATCAGCTATTGGAAGACTCCAACGTTTAAGGTGTTTGTTAAATTTTTATATATATTCATTTATTTATTTGAAAATGATTTTAAATTACTTGTTTTATTTATGTTAATGAATTTATATAATTATTTGTTTATAAGATAAATCAAATAGAAATAAAACAAACAAGAGTGCAATGAAACACATTTATACACGCAGACACACTTCATTACTGGATCATGAGCAGACGCAGGTAATTTAACCTTTAAAATATTTAGCTTTGTTTAGTGTAATTTTTTTAACTTCAAATTCTGATTTATTTCTTTGTTTTTTTTTTCTAGAAAAAGGCATCAAATATTGTGGGTCACGTTCCTCGCACATCTTTGTTTTGTACAAGCCGGAAAAAGAAAGATGGTATTGAGCCAAATCCCGACACCGAGAGTGCGATTGTAAGTATATTTTAATTTCTTTGATTTTAACTGAATTTAATTCCTTATATTATTTTATCATTTTAATTTATGTTATATATCAATCAACAGAATGCTTTAGAGGTATTGGAAGAAAAAGAACCTGACAATTTGGGCCCAGACGATCATCTACATCAGGTATTAGGAGATGAGCATCAGGGTAGATTGCGTTATTGACCTGGGAAGAAGATTGTACCATCTCGATACTGGTCTACTAACATTTCTTTGAGTACTGGTTCTGGTTTTTTCAAAGTGGAACAATTGAATTCCGAAATTAAAGAAGCAAGTAAAAAATAAGAACAGTTGATAACTGCAAATATGATGAAATTTATGTCTACCCTTTCTTCTACAGTTCCACCAGAATCAACTGCAATGGTTGATACCTTTTTGATGTCGATGAATTTTGGTAATGTAGATTCTTCTATCAGAGCCGGAGCCGAACCTAGTGCTAGCCCCGGTGCTGGTGCTGGTTCGGATGCAGATGCCGATGATGATGTTTGTGGTGTGAGAGGTGGTGATGGTGTTTCTGTAGGAGGTGTGGATAAGGGTTATCATGATTCTGATGATACTGATATTGAGACTCACTTTTGATGTAAATTGTATTTTTGGATTGGTAATGTATGACAAGTTCCATGAATCTGATTATACCACTTTTTTGATCAATATCATTAATATTTACCATATCTTATTGGGAATGAGAATGACTACTAACTTGTAGATCTATCTTAAGCTAACTATTCCTAGTATTAGATATAGCTCTACCGCCATGACTTCTCAATTGATAAGTTTCTTTAACTACCTCAGTTAAAGCTATGTATTCAAATTCAGTAGCTGAAAGTGAAACAATAGAATACATATTTCAATTCTAGGAAAAGAAACCTCCAAATTCAATAAACACATTAATTGTTACGGATTTACAATTTTCAACATTAACAGTATAGTTAGCATCAACCAAACCCCAAATAATTTAAGTAGTATTCACATTTTTACCAGAAAAATAATGAAATATTAGAAGTAAAAGAAAGATACCTCTAGATCCACTATAAGGGAATACCATTATAGCTTCCCTGGAGTGCCCATGAACCATCATAGAGTGTAGATAGAAATTGAAAAATCAGTTCTAGAGAAAATCATAGAATATGCTTTGTAACCCACAATGTTAGAATAAGGAATTCTAGACTTAAATTCAACATCAACTTCAGTAGTAGGTGATTGATTCAAGGACAATTTAAAATGTGGTTCAACCAGGAAATTAACAAGATTGAGAGATTCCAACATTGAACTATTTATAAATTTTAAAATATAAGCATGCTAAGATAGATAAAGTAGTTTATGCATTATATCCCTAATGATTTAAACAACTAGGATTTTCTTATCTACACCTAAGTCATTTATTTAAAACTTAATTTTCAATTGGTATTTAACAATAGAGATCATATTTATGTCTTTTAAAATTATGATCATGTCATAGAAATACAATAATAGGTAAATTATGTAGGTTTTAGTTGAGTTTAAATAATAGAAGGTATATAATGAATGCTAATAAACTTGTTACCTAGGAAAAATGAATCAAAATTGAAGCACCACTTCCATGAGGATTGTTTCAGGCCAAAAAAAGATTTACTTAAATGGAATACTTTCTTTGGTTTGAACTCAGCAGGATAATCATCAAGAGGTATCATACAAATCTTTTCATTCAAATCACCAAGCTGGAAAAATTTTTTAACAACTAACTGCTCTATATGAAAGACATTATAAGTTGCAAAATCTATCAAAAGATGAATGAAATAATTCTTAAGAAAAAAGGGGGTGTGCATGTGGGGGGGGTGTGGTGGGGTAGGGGGAGGGGTGTGTGCAGGTGGGGGGGGGGGGGGGCAGGGGGTGTGCTGGGGCAGGGGGAGGGGTGTGTGCAGGTGGGGGGGGCAGGTGGGGGGGAAGGTGGGGGGTGGGGGGTACAGGTGGGAGTGCAGGGGAGGGGCAGGGGGTGTAGAGGTGGGGGAATGGGGCAGGGAGAGGGGGTAGGGGGTGTGCAGGTGGGGGGATAGGGGAGGGGGCAGGGGGTGTGCAGGTGGGGGCAGGGGGTAGGGAGAGAGGGCAGGGGGTGTGTAGGTGGGGGGGGGGGGGGGGCAGGGGGAGGGGGTGTGCAGGTGGGAGGGCAGGGGGGGAAGGGGGGTGTGCAGGTGGAGGGCAGGGGGCAGGGAGAGGGGGAATGGGGGGTGTGCAAGTGGGGGGGGGGCAGGGGGAGGGGGGTGTGCAGGTGGGAGGGCAGGGGAGGGGGCATGGGGTGTGCAGGTGGGGGTAGGGGGCATGGAGAGGGGGTAGGGGTGTGCAGTTGGGGGGGGGGGGTCAGGGGGTGTGCTGGGGCAGGGGGTGGGGTGTGTGTAGGTAGGGGGGCAGGTGGGGGGGGGGGGGCAGGGGGGGTGGTGTGTAGGTGGGAGGGCAGGGGAGGGGGCAGGGGGGTGTGCAGGTGGGGGGCTGGGGGGAGGGAGAGGGGGCAGGGGGTGTGCAGGTGGGGGGCATGGGGCAGGGAGAAATTATAATTTTCTCCCTTATTTTTTTCTCGCAAATCAGATCTAAACAATTTTTTTTCTTCGATCTTAATTATCACAGTTCGGAGTGGCTAAACCACTAAGGGGAAGGGTTGATTGTATGAGTCTTATGATCTTATTGAATTTCTAAATCAGAACCATGTAACCGAAATGATAGTAGTAATGTAAAATAAAATATATGTATTAAATTATTTTATGAATCTTTTAACATATTATATTTATATGATTTAACTTGGTCTGATTAGAGTTGATTTGGCTATAACTATTAACATTTTCCACTTTCTTCCATTACAACTAGGATTAAAGAATCATCGTTTTTAGCAATATCAAAACTAAGGAATATTTAACTCTTATATAGATCTATTTTGGGTTTTCCATGAAAAAATAGTGTTTTAAAATCCACTTCAAAGCCTAATCCCTAGGATTATTCCATGTTAGGACCAATGTTATCCTTTTTACCTCAATCTAGAAATAGACCGCTATCCCAATTTCTTACTAAATGTTAAAAAAAACTCAATATATAGCATTACTCAGATCCCAAAACCAATACAAATTTTGAGGACTCCTAAAAAAATGTTCAGAGTCCAATTTTCTATTCTTCCAAACATTCTCTATGGCTTCGACCCCACACTATCAATATACTACAAAATTATAGCATGTGTAGTTTGGGATAAAAGAATTATAATTTGACTGCATCCCATGTAAAGTAAATAATAAATATGGGATCGTCAAATTTTGATGATGATTACATGAAATATGTTTACTATCCTTATGCATAGGGACCTTTAGCACAATCCTAGGACAAGCTCACCCTCCCCATATTCTATTTTCAATCAATCCTTTTTATTTTGGAAGCCACTATGTCATTATTTTTAAAGCCTAGTTCATGTGTCATGACCCTCTAACATATTCAAATGGTCATGAGACCCATTAAATGCTTACCTTCATGCCAAAAATTGCATGGTACCTTTCCAATTTCTTCCACTTATGTACGGAATACCACAACAAACTAGCAAGTCCCAACCGACCCAACATTGGATATGTTCCAACAATACATCAAGGAGATCATCCTAATATGAAGGGGGGCTGCTGTCCTGGGGAGGTGTTGTCCAGCAGGGGGAGGGGGGCTATCCAGGGGGGTCCAGTAGGGGGGGCTGCTATCTAGGGATCTCCAGCAGGGGGTCTTCTATCCAGGGGGGCTGTCCGGGGGGGGGGGGGGGGGGCTGTCCAAGGGGGGTCCAGCAAGAGGGGTGGGGGGGGGGGCTGTTTTCCAACGGGGTCCAACAGGGGGGGATGCTATCCAACAGGTGGGGCTGTCCAGGGGGTCCAGTAGGGGGGGAGGGGATTCTTTCCAGGGGGGCTTCTGTCCAGGGGGGCTGTCCAGGGGGGTCTAGCAGGGGGTGGGGGGCTGCTGTCCAGGGGGGTCCAGCAGGGGGGATTCTTTCCAGGGGGGGGGGGCTTCTGTAAATAATCCTTTTAGAGTTATTTCATATTTTTATTTTTATTTATTGAGTCCACTTTTGTATTTTCATAATCTGTTATGTTAGATGGTTCTTGTTCAATTGAATATTATTTTATAATGATTTATTTCATATACAGGGATCACTCAAACAACTCAATGATGGGGAACTTACCTCCCAGTTTCAGATCGCATTCAAGCCTTGGTACACTGTACACAACTGAGACTTTAGTTAAGATAATTATCATTTTTAATGTATTTATTGCTTTATTCATGTATTTACAGATCAATCAATTCACTAGTCTAATTGATGCCCTTGCTGGCATTCCCCTTGATGATTTGTAAGTTGATGGTATGTTAAAACAACACTTACTTGAATTGAAATCTTTCTAGTTTACATAGTTTTTGTTACCATGTAATTAATCAGATTTAACTTCTTTAGTTTGTATGAACTATGAGCATCCTTAGTGAAAAGTCTTTAATATTATCTTGCTTTTACTGATGATATCAGGAATGTTTTAAACAACCAATTTATTGGAACTTATTTGTGTGTCGTTGTGACATTGTTAGCACTTGGTGGACCACCCTTTTTATCTGTATATAGATTGTTACTATTTTATTTATTTTACTTTATATTAAATAACCCAAAATATTATGGGATATATTAAAGTAATTAATATTAGTAAACAACTTAATTTTTTTCTCATTGCCCACACATATGTATACAGATAGTTACTATTTTATTTATTTTACACGTCTTGTGTTTTTTTACTTTATATTCACCTCCATTGGGGGGTACTAGTGCAGGGTGGGGGGGGTCTAGAGGGAGGGGGTGTGAAGTGAGGAGGGGGCACGGGGGTGGGGTGCAAGGTGCAGGGGGTGGGGTAGGGGGAGGTGTGCAGGAGCAAGGAGTTCAGAAATTTGGTTTATGTAAGATGCGGGATGAACGAATGGGCTTTGAAACTCTGGTACAAGGATATCCCAAAACAAATGATTTTTCTTGTTTGCTGGATGAGACATCAAGTGCTTCCAATAGAGGATAATATTTAGAATTAGGGGGTGGCTCTGTCCTCTGGATGTTACTGTTGTACAATGGCCACACTATTAATCTTCTTGGAACTTATTTTTTCAGAGTGACTGGGTGACGGGGATCCGGAGGTTTATGGGACAATTTATGAATATCAACAGCAGCAGGAACTCTATGTAGTAGATTATTGAGGCCTTGTTCCAAGGGAAGAGCCAGGGGTTGAGGTTATGATTCATTTATGTTTTTTCTTGGATGTGTGTGGGACTCTTTGGGATGGTAGGAATAATGTAAGAGAAGGCAATTGGAATTCCTCAATCTATTTTTAGGTTAAAGTGAAAATGATTTGGATAACCTTGTAAGGGGGGTGATGGTGTAGGGCGGGGGTGGTCTAGGGGGAGGGGGTGTAGTGGGGAGGGGGGAGGGGTGGGGTGCAAGGTGCAGGGGGTGGGGGGTGCTGGTGCAGTCCTCCCAACAGCCCGCACGGTAAACCGTGCTGGTTTTTTATGCAGTGAAAAGCCCTATATCCACGGGTTTAAACTGTGGATATAGGGATTTATCCACGGTGATCGTGGATTTCACTGGAATATATAGTGCTAACCCTATAGCCACGGTTTGAAACTGTGGAAAGAGTCCTATAGCCATGGTTTGAAACCATGGCTACAGGTTTAGACCTATAGCCACGCCAATACCAGCCACGGTTCATGAAACCGTGGATATAACTTATAGCCATGATTTTTGGGCCTATAGCCATGGTTTAGAACCGTGTCTAAAGCCTAAATTTCCAGTAGTGTCTGTATGTTTACCCATTTTCTACCCAAACTTCAATTTAAGAATACAAGTGAACCACTCAAGAAAACCATAAAACAAACATTCTCAAATAATGTTTTGAAACTCTATAACTCATCCAAAGGCACATAAAATCACTTAATAAAACCATAATGATCCATATTAAGGTAAACAAGGTTCTAGGTTTCTAATTAATGTATATAACGTCATTATACTAGACATTAAAGAGAAGGAATCATTCGGATACATGGTAAGGGGAAATTCTCGAACCCAACTTTCATCCTTCGGGTTCTCCCTCTTTCACTCCATTTTTGATATGGTTACATCTTAAAGATCATTTTTTGATCATTGAATATGATTTTCTTCAATATAAATTTTTACCACTACTGTTTATGTCAAACAAAATATTTTCCAAAGGAACTCTTCTTTTAAGAACTCACCCTTTACTTCTCTTTCAAGGTTGATGGTTCTTGTATCAAGTATGATATTCCCTCTTTATTTTGGGAACCAAAAGATAATGAATGTGTTATTATGAGATATAACTCATTCCTTTCCATGGGTTAGTTATGTTCACTTGTGATATATGTTCCATGTGGCAAGCATGATGATGATAATGTTATGATGTGATGGATGTTCCCAGAATTATATAATGCAATATGAATGATTGAATGTGACGGGTGCACCCGAAATTATACAGTGCTCCAACTCATTGGATAAAGTGATGAATCTCATGAATAAATGTGAAATTATGTGTGAAAAAGATGATAGATTTGTTCACAAGTATGTGTGGTAGTTAACCACTTAGACGTGATGTTTCATTTTTTATGCATTTCCACATTTCAAGTCTTTTATTTATGCTCCTTTCATGTTCTTGTTCTTTTTACATGTTATTATTATTCTCACACCATGCTATATTATTCTTTTATATACTATTATTGGTCTTCTTTCTCACCCCTTTATATGTATATCCTCAGGTGGCTACATGTACTAAGGAAAGGACAAGTGTCAATAAAAATATAGAGAAGAAGAAATTAAATTAATGTTTATGCTTGATGTAGTAATTGTTATGCATGGTCCTAGTTTTCCCAAGACACTAAACCTTTGGATCCTCTATGTGTAATAATATTATGTTTTTTATCTTTAAAATGATGTAATAGTAATTTAAGAACCGCTATAATTTGTATCAGAGGAAAGGTTTAGTTAATTTGGGAATTAGGATTAGTGAACCCTGGAGAAAACCTATAGCATGAGACTAAGTACAAATATGCACACTAGAATATTTACATAGGGATCCCATATGTTATGATTTTAGTATAAATTTTTCAAATGAATAAGTTATGTATTCATGACTTGTTTAGTTATGTTTGTTCTAACATTTTTTATTAAGAGAAAATGGTGAGAACTAGAAAAAATCAGGCCAACAACTCGTGCGAGGGCCAATGCAATGATTTCCCGAACGACATACCCAATGATTTGGGAGGTGGAGTTCAAAACTTCGTGGAGATGCTTACCAAATTATCTCAGGTTATGAACAACAACCACAATAATGGGGAACGTCCTCCTTCACCAAAGAGGGAGGAAATGGATATCAAATGTTTTATGTGGCAACGAACACCGACGTTTAGTAGATCTTCCGATCCACTAGTTTCAGAATAGTGGGTCAACTACATAGATAAGATTTTCTCCGTTCTTTACTATTCTGAGATGAAGAATGTGACCTTATCTATTTATCTTCTAGATGGATATGTTGATCAATGGTGGGATTTGATTAAGAACACCAAGCTAAGGGAGTAAATTGAAGAGATAGAATTGAAAGACTTTAAGATAATGTTTCTTAACAAGTATTTCCCAAGAACTCTTCGCACAAAGATGGAGAGAGAATTCATAGAGCTCAAGTAAAAATAAAGAGAATCTATCAAAACCTATGAAGCTAATTTCACAAGGCATTCAAGGTATGTTTCGGGTTTTTTATCAACAATGATAGAAAAATTGATAGATTCTTTAGTAGATTAAAACCACACCTTTGAAAGGCTATTGCAATTCGAGACTTTGGGAGTTATGGAGAAGTTGTTCGATGTGCCCTAAAAGTGGAGATGGAGTTTGTAGAATTGTCCCATGATTATGGGGATAAGAAACGAAAGATGGAGTTTCAAGCTGGAGGATCTAGTGACAAAAGTGGGAAGAAAACTCAATGACCCACATGCCAAAAATATGGAAAGTTTCACCATGGGAACTGCCTCAAAGGGATGGGGAAATGCTTTAAGTGTGGGAAAGAAGGACACCATACTCAAGAGTGTCTAAAAGAAATGAAAAGGAAGGAAAATGTAGACGATGAAAGGAGAGAACCACTCATGGTTCAATACTACAATTTTAGGGCGCTAGGGAACTATGCAAACCAGTGAACTAAACCTCAAGTTCTCGATGGTAATCAGCGTCAGCAGCCATCGAAGCCAATGGATCAAGGGAAGGCTTATTCCATCACTACTACAGAAGTAGAGAAAGATAATGAAGTAATACAAGGTACACTTCCTATTCACTAAAGAATGGAAAAACTCTTATTTGATTCTGGTTCTATGCATTCCTTTATATCTTAGAGGTTTTCTATAACTATAGAATCGAAGCACCGAACCCTTGATGTATAAATATCTGTAAAAACACTAAGTGGTGAAATCATTGCAACCCATGTGTTTGACTCTTCTCCTGTTGGAGTATGTGGGTAGATTCTTCCAGCAAATCTTGTAATACTTCCTTTGGTGGAATTCGACACTATAATGGGAATGGATTGGCTCTTGTTATATAGATCACAAATCAACTGTTGGGAAAAGGAGATATCTTTTCATATTACGAAACATCCCATGATCCTCTAAAAATTCAAGGAAGATCATGAATCTACTTTGAAAAATTCCTTAATTGTGTGGGTGTTGATTCCCTATGAAGAAGCATATCTCGGCCAAATGGTTGAGTCGAAGGAAAGTTCCATCCTTGAGTAAATGCCCATCATGATGGAATACAACGATGGATTTCCTGAATAGTTACCCAGAATTCCCTTGGATCGTGAGTTAGAGTTCTCATTTGAACTCATACCTGGACCAACTCCTATATCAAAGTGTCCCTATTGGATGGATCCTATCTAACTGGAGGAGTTAAAGAAGTAGCTATAATAGAATCTGGACAAAGGGTTCATACACCCTAGTGCATCACCTTGGGGTGCACCAGTGCTCTTTTTGAAGAATAATTATGGAACAATGTGGTTGTGTATCGAATATCCGGAACTCAACCAGATCACTATAAAAAACAAGTATCCTCTCCCTAATATTGATGACTTGTTTGATCAGTTAAGAGGAGTTCAATACTTCTCAAAGTTGGATATTCATTCTGGATAACATTAGGTAAAGGTGAAGAAGGAAAATATTCAGAATACTGCCTTCCATACAAGGTATGGGCACTATGAGTTTTTGGTGATTCCCTTCAGAATTACTAATTATCAGACAATATTCATGGATTTTATTAATATAATCTTTAGACATTACCTTTACAAATTTGTGGTAGTGTTTATCGATGATATTCTCATCTACTCCAAGAGCAAGGAGGAACTTGAAGAACTTCTAAGACTTGTGTTGTCGACATTGAGAAAGGAGAAGTTGTACGCCAAGTTCATCATGTGTGACTTTTGGATGAAGCAAGTCATGTTCTCGGGACATGTGATCACAAGTGAGGGAATTTCTGTGGATCCTTTAAAAACAAAGGCGATTGAGGAATGGCCCTGACCCTCTATTGTCACAAGAATATGTATTTTTCTTGGATTAGCTGGGTACTACCAAAGTAGTTTGAGAAACTTCTCACGAATGTCAAGCCCGCTAACAAAGTTAACAAGGAAAGGGGTAAAGTATGTCTGGACAGAATAATGTGAGCGAAGCTTCAAGGAGCGAAAGAGAAGGATAATCACTGCACCTGTACTCACTCTACCGAAAAGTGGATAATGTTTTGTGATATACATTGATGCTAAAATTAAAGGCTTGGGTTGTGTACTCATGGAAAATGACAATGTGATAGCCTATGCCTCACGATAGTTGGAGATCCATGAGCAGAACTACACGAAACATGATCTAGAGCTGGAAGCCGTGATTTTTACCTCTAAAATCTGGCGGCACTACCTTTATGGTGAGAAGAGTGACATATACACCGACCACAAGAGCGTAAAGTATATATTCACACAAAAGGAGCTCAACATGCGTCAAAGGATAAGGTTAAAGATAATCAAGGATTATGATTGCTCTATTCACTATCATCCTGGAAAGGCGAACAAGTTAGATAATGCTCTTAGCTGAAAAGAACCTGCTACTCTATACATGTTGTGGATTGAGAAAGACCCTATATTCTTGGATATGCGAAGTATTGATTTGGAAATCAAATGGGAAGGGGATACATCTTACCTTTCCCAAATGATTGTGCAACCATCCATCCAGGAGAGGATTAAAGAAGCACGAAGGGATGATGTGGAGATACAAAAGAGGGTGAATATAGAAAAGGAAGGGAAGCTGCCAATGTTCTATATCAACTATGATGGTATGGTTTGGTTTGGAACGCGTCTTTGTGTGCCCTCATCACCTAGGATAAAGAAGGAGCTATTGAATAATGCACATAGCTCAATATTCTCTATCCATCATGGGAGTACAAAAATGTACTGTGATATCTGAGAAAACTTATGGTGGGATAAAATGAAGAAGGATATTGAGGAATATATATCAAGGTACTTGGTATGTCAGCAAGTTAAAGCTAAGTGAAAAAAGTACAAAGAAATGATGAATCCATTGCCTATAACCATGTGGAAATGGGAAAATGTTACCATGGACTTTTTCATGGATATCCTAAAGACATCAAAGGGAAATAATGCAATATGGGTTGTGGTTGACCAACTCACCAAGACTTCCAATTTTATCGCTATTCGGGAAGATCTATCGCTTGAACAACGTCAAAAGATATATGGGAAGGAAGTGGTGAGACTTCACGGTGTTCCAATATCAATTGTCTATGTCTGTGATCTAAGTTTCACATCTATGTTCGGGAGGAGCCTCCAACATGCTTGGAGTACTGAATTAAATTTCAACATGTCCTATCACCCCCAAACTGATGGCTAATCTGAAAAGACTATTCGGAAGCTTGAAGATATGCTAAGAGACATATCTATAGAATTAAATGGAGGATGGGATCAGAATCTCCCATTGGTTGAGTTATCATACATCAATAGCATCCACTCGAGTATTCAGATGTCTCCATATGAAGTTCTGTGTGGAATGCGATGTAGAACTCCAACCTGTTGGGATGAAGTTGGAGAAAGAAAGCTGCTTGGACCAGATCTTGTTCGAGAGATGACAAAGAAGGTTCAAGTCATCTAGAAACACATCTAATCTGATCAAAGTTAGCAAAAGAGATATGCTAACAATCGTTGAAGGGACTTGGAGTTCGACGTTGGAGAAAAAGTCTTCCTTTGAATATATCCATGGAAGATAGTCATACGATTCGGGAAGAAAGGGAAGCTAGGCCCAAAGTATATTGGCCCCTTCAAGATCCTTGACCGCATAGGAGCTGTGGCCTATCGTCTTGAACTTCCACCGAATATGGCTTAGGAGCATGATGTGATTCATGTATCACTACTGAGGAAGTACAAACCATACCCCTCACATGTACTAAACTCAGAGGTGTTACAGCTAGAAGATGATCTCTCCTATGAGGAGCAGCCAGTAAAGATTCTGGATTAGAGAGATAAGGTTCTATGAAATAAGACAACCCATCTTGTCAAAGTTTTGTGGAGGAACCATAAGTTTGAGGAAGAAACTTGGGAACCAGAAGAGGCAATGAAATAGAAGTACCCTCACCTGTTTGTGTAATGTGAAATTTCAGGGGAGAAATTTCTTAAGGGGGGAAGAATATAACGACCCAAATTTTTTCAATGCAAATTCCCTTCTTATAATCATGTCATAAAATCACATGAAAACACAACATAATGAATTAATAAGTGCTAAGTGACCTCTAAACAATATTTTGGCACTTCTATATTGGGAATTTTTAGAATCTGACATACATGGTTGTGTTCAAGATGATTTTTGGAGTCTAATAAAATACTAATTTTTGATGAATAGTAACCTACCCTTATGAATAGTATAATACCCTTATGAATAGTAATATGAACCTTATGAATAGTGAATCATCCAACATAAGAGTAACCTTACCCATGAATAATTAAATAAAATTTAAACATCTTAGAAAGTGACAATTTGACCTTTGTAAACGTTTTGGTATTTTGTAAGTACTAAATAATTACTTATAATTAATTAATTATTTATTTTCTTAAAATGTGATCATTAATTATCAAATCAATGTCTTATAGTTTTTATATTATTTTATAAGACCCTACGTAGTTTTTGAAAGCACCATAAATTCAGTTTTAATTTTGAAAACTGTTTTTTATGTAAATTATGATTTTAAATAAATATTAAATTAATTATAATTAGAAAATTATTTTGGAAAAATGTACCTCATTTTTATATTCTACATTTCGAAAAATGGTAGGGGTAAATATTTGGGATTTTTCTGAGATACTTGAATTTTGGATGAATAGTGCAATACCGTAATTTACAAAAAATAAGCTAAATAAGAAAATTATAGAGTCATGTGTGATGTTATACTGATTTAAACCCACATGGTTAGGGATAACATGATAAAATTACTATTCTTGGTCCTTAAAGACTCACTATTCCTTGTATTATGGTAAATTAAAAAAGTAATGAATTTTATATTAAGAAAACCCACCTCCCCTCCACTATAAAAACCACCCTTGACACCCTCATTTCCTCACACCTCTCAAGATCCATGCCTTATCTAAACTTGACCCAAACCTCTTCTCTAGCCCATATCCCATGTTCAAGATCTTCTGGTCTCATCAGAAGACCAATCCAAGTATCCTTTAGAAGAATCTCAAGAGGAGGATTTAAGTGGTAATTTCACTCCCTCTTCTCCTTTAATTTCCTTTCTAGTTCATGTTCATTTCTTGATCTCTCCCCACCTATATTCATATAAATGGTATTTTATCTCCATTATTATAAATATACATTAATTTTATGATACTAATTGTATATTTTATCATCCAACCCCTTTCCTATTCCTTTTATTTTATTAAAGAGAACGTTGTTCGTGAGGTATTAATTTATCACCTTCAAGAACGACATGCTTTCTTCTTCCATTTCTACCTTCAGATCTTGTCATGAATCCACTTTTATGGTTTAACCAAAACTTTTTATATTTATTATCTCTTATTTAATGTTTTTTAACTAATTTATGGCCATATTACTAAGTGATAAGTTAAAACAAGTTTGTTATGATGGAAAAATCGCTCAAATTAACCCAAACAATCATCATTTAATTATAATATAATGATTCATCCACATGGATCTAATATAATTAATTATAAGATCATTAAAACTCCTTTAATATCATTAATAACTTTAAATATCATTTTTGTATGTTTACCCATGTTCTAACCAAATATAAATTTAAGAATACAAGTGAACCACTCAAGAAAACCATAAACAAACATTCCCGAATAATGTTTTTAAACTCCATAACTCATCCATAGGAACATAAAATCACTTAATGAAACCATAATGTTCCATAATAATGTATATAACGTTATGTTTATCTAATTAATGAATATAATGTCATTATACAGGACGTTAAAGAGAAGGAAGCATTCATATACAAGGTAAAGGGAAATTCTCGAACCCAACTTTCATCCTTCGGGTTCTCCCTCTTTCACTCCATTTTTGATATGGTTACTTCTTAAAGATAATTTTTTCATCATTTAATTTACTTTTATTGGATATAAATGTTTACCAATAATTTTTATGCCAAACAATATGTTTTCCAAAAGAACTCTTCTTTTATGAACTCACCTTTTACTTCTCATTCAAGGTTGATGGTTCTTGTATCAGGTATGGTATTCCCTATTTGTTTTGTGAACCCAAAGTGTATGAATGTGTACTTATGAGATGTAACACATTCCTTTATGTGGGTTAGTTATGTTCAGTTGTGATATATGTTCCATTTGGAAAGCATGATTATGATAATGTTATGATGTGACGGGTGCGCCCGGAATTATCTAGCACAATATGAATAATTGAATGTGAAGGGTGCGCCTAGAATTTTACAGCACGCCAATGCATTGGGTAAAGTGATGAATCTCATGAGTAAATGTGAAGTGATGTGTAAAAAATATGCTATCTTGGTTCACAAGTATGTGTGGTAGTTAAACACTAAGACATGTTGTTTCATGTTTTATGCATTGTCACATTTCAAGTCTTTTATTTATGCTCCTCTCATGTTTGTGATATTTTTCCCATGTTATTATTATTATCACCCCATGCTATATTATTCTTATCTATCCTCTTACTGGGAATCTTTATCACCCATTTTTATTTATATCCTCAGGTGTCTACATGTACTAAGGAGAGTGCAAGTGCCAATAAGAAGATAGAGAAGAAGAAATTCAATCAATGTTTATGTTTGATGTTGTAATTGTTATGTATGGTCATAGTTTTCCCAAGACACTAAACCTTTGGACCCTCTATGTGTAATAATATTATGTTTTTTATCTTTTAAATGATTTAATAGTAATGTATGAAAAGTATGGGATGCTGTAGTAATTGCATGAAGAGATCCATCAAAAGTAAATTGTACCTTGAAATTAGTTGTTTTAGACACCTGACTTGGGATTACCCCAGATTAGAAAATATGAGAATTGATAATGGCGGATATTTAATCATTAGTTACAATGATAAATGGAAAATAATTTGACTTGGATAAATTGGTAATTCAAACTTATATTTAATTTCAAAATTACTATTTTTTGTTGTTTTATAATATAATATGTATAGAAACACACAAATAAGTGATAGTGGATTTCATGTGGAATTTAAAAAAATGATTATAATTTTTATTTTATTTCAAAAATAAACTTTTTAACTAACTTATGAAATGAGAATAATTATTCTATTAATTTATGTTCATTATTTTCTCACAATTTTTGTTCTCCCTCATTATTATATAAGGAATCATGACTTTTCCATAGGATACCAGGAAACTAAAATATTCACCCACATTGAAAGATATCTAGAAAAGGATCTTTCAAAGATCAAACTAATAATTAATTTCTAGAGGATAATTTATATAACCCATGTCAATATGGAAAAAAATGTATCTTTCAGATACAAGAAACTGGTTTCAACTTCACCACCATTAGAATTGCTTCACATGTACTTGTTTGGACCATCTAGTGTACATAGTTTTAATGGGGACAACTCTCTCTATTACCTTTTAGATTAATTTTCTAGGTATACATGGGAGTTATTTTTATCTCAAAAAACTGATTATTTTTCTTAATTTATTATTTATTTTAGATCTGTAAATAATCTTAGTTGACTTAGGATTAATACCTTAAGATGTGATCATGACAGTGAGTTTTAAAATCAAGACATTGAATATTTCTCTTCAAAAAATGGATATAATTATAACTTTTATACCCATACAACCCCCAATAAGAATGTTTTTGCTGAAATAATAAATAACAAACAAAATGAATTTTCTATGACTTTGATTAAGGAATATAACCTCCCTAAATAATTTTGGCAGAGGTTATGAATACATCCTTCTATAAAATTATTCTAGTTTTAATTACACCTCTCTTAAAGAAAACCCCTTATGAAGATTTTATCAATAGAAAGACTAATGTTGATTACTATATTTTTTTGGTTTTTAAGTCTTTATATTTAACACTAAGGATAATCATTGAAATATTTCTTCCTAGAGTCGTGAAGGATTTTTTTGGGTATTCATCCTCAATTAAATCATATAGAGTGTTTAAAAAAAGAACCAGGACTATGGAAGATTCTATTCATGTAAAATTTGGGGAGATAGATCAACATGATCCTTGTAATCTTTCAAAAAACAACTACGATGATTTTTCAAAACCAGATATCAATACTAAACCATATGACACTTCTGTGAAACAGGCAAAAAATCATCCAATCTTAATGAACATTTACAACCAGACCCTGAAACTATAGATAAAAATGTGATGATCAACCCTACTTTTCAATGTTGTATTAGGATAAAATGATACCATACTATAGTTTTTTAGTTGGATACCTAGATATAAGCTCATAAACTATAACTTTTCTTAGGAATCAGGTAGACCATCAATAATTATTGTCACATCTAGAACCAAATAACATCACCGAGGAAAATAATGATGAATTATGGATAATAGATAAGTAATAATAACTTTATAAATTTTAAATAAATAATGTTTTGTAACTTGTTTATAGACTTGAAGAAACATTTACAATTGGAAGCAAAGGTATTTTGAATCAAGGTTGATGAATCTGGCACTATAGTATGGAATAAGTCTAGACTAGATACAAAAGGTTATTGTCATAAAGAGGATATAAACTATTAGGAAACCATTTCACATAGATCCATTCATGAATCCATTAAAAAATTTCTTTCTAATGAAGATTATTATTTTTTCAAATATATCAAATGGATTTCAATAGTGAATTCTTGAATTTTATATTGTTGAGGAAGGTTTTGTGGTAAAACCATATAATTTTAAAACTCCTTATTTTAAAAATCATGTATTCAAAATAAAAAACTAATTATATGGTTTAGAATATTCTCCTAGAACATAGAATGATAGGATCAGATCATTTCTAATTTATAAAACAAATTTTAAAGGTATATCTGACGATACTCCTTTTATAAAATAATTTCAAAAGATGTTTTCTTTTTCAAACCAATGTAGATGATAATATTTTTTTGTCATCTAAAAATAGATTGAGCATTTATTTTTCAAAAAAAATTCCAAATGACATTATGACCAGTTTAATGGCTGAACTAAAATTCATTCTTGGTTTTTGGATGTTTTCATATACAAAAGGAATTATAATAAATCAATATAAGTATACCAAATATATTTTAAAAGGTTTATGTATGGATTTCACTATAAGTATTGATACCCCATTGAGTATCAGTACTAAGTAAGATCTTGATGAAGATAACCATCTTTTGTATCAAACTAGTTATGAGTTATGATTAGATTTCCATTATAAATAACCATTAGTTGACTAGATATTATGTTCAGTTTGTGAATTTTTTCTTGTTTTAAAAAAATTCAAAAATTATCTCACTTAATTACAATTAAAATAGTTTTCAAATACCCCAATCATTTAACTAATTTAGGACTATTCTATCCTAGAGAAAAATAATTTGACTTAGTGAGTCACACAAAGAATGATATTTGTGGGTCACTATTAGATTAAAAAATATCCTATACAATATTTTATCTTTTGGTAAACTCTAAAGATTCTTGTTATAGTATGAAACACTTTTTTGATGCAATATCAATTCATGAAGTCTAATAGATATTGGAAGTTAGTTTCAATGCTCAAATTTTGTGGATGAAACACACATTACTAGATTATAGGCATTAATTAAAACATGTCCCTATAAATTATGACCGATGAAGTGAAATAAATATCTATAAGAATCATGTTAATCACTCTATGATCATTTTCAATAAAATCATATTGATATAAGACATCACTTTTGGATAGATAATTTTCTAAAGGGTGATATTACTATTCAATTCATAGGAATTTAACATAATATGGCTAATATGTTTAATAATAAATTTAATAATGAGAGATAAGACTACCTGAAACATGAATTAGGAATGAATTTTTTTTATAATATAATTATGTAAATAACCCAACATTGGAAATTACCCACTATTAGAAACTACCCACCATTGGAAACTACACACAATTAGAAATTTCTTGCCATTAATATTTTTTTTGTTTATTTATTCTATTTATTTTAATTTAAATACCTTATTTTAAAATTCCAATTATAAAATCCCTAAATGATATAAAATTTACCCTTATTTTAATTTGAAAGCACTCTCTCCCTCAGACCTCTTTAACTTAGAACTTCTGTGCTATCCATTCTCTCCTGAACATTTTCTTTCTCTCATTATTTCCCAACCCTTCATCTCGGTTGTAGTGGTTTGTGTGAATAGAACTTTTGAGTTAACTCATAAGTATTAGTGACCATTGTTGAAGTATATGAGATATTTGATCATATGTGTATTACATCAATAGATCCCACAACTCATGATTTGTAAAGTGGGACCTAAGAAGGGGGTAAATGATGATTTGTTGTTGTCCAGAATATAATTGGTTATTAAGTTAATCCCATACTAGGGATGGATTAAAATTTTCTCTAATAATGAGAGACCATTTTATCCTTGTTTGGAAGACCTATTTTATAAATCTTTCAAGTTTCATTTTGGGAAAAATAAAGATTGTATTCAGAGCATGATAGATGGATAAGAGATACATTTTTTTCTATATAGTGGGATAAATGTTTTAAAGTGCATCCTGAAGGTGTTTCAAATTATAGTCATGGGTAAATTATGAGTGACAATGATTAATTTATGTTTAAAAAAGCTTTAGAAGTTCTGGTTGGATATGGAAAATTAACAATACCCACAACAATCAAATTAGATTGCGAGTGCCAATTTTTATTATTATTTTACATCACATATTATGCCTGAGAAAAGGATACATCAGAATGATGAGATAACGGTATATATATCTACTATAAATTATGATACAGGGATAAAAAATCAATTTATGTAGGTTACTTATGGTTCCTACGATGTAAATTTTTATGTAATATTATAAGTCAAACCCTTATATTTAACCAATGTTTATTTTGACTATGATTCAGGCTAATGGTTTAGTAGATGAGGATGGTGTTTCTGATGTCATGTATAGAGGTTTTTTGTTGACTAGTAATATCTTTATAAAATGAAGATAAATTGGAACACATGTTCATGGAAATGGTTTTATGATGCTTCTAATTTATATGAGGATTTTAATCTTATTGATCACCCTTCTACATAGAATAAACCTATTGTTTATGGATTAGATCGGGATGAAGTGTTAGAATAATATTATGAAGAGCATGAAGATATAAAGGCTAATGTAGCTGGGGATGATAAAGAGTTTTAAGTTGAGTAGAAATCTACATATGAGAGAAGATCTATTGATTGAGAAGGATGATGATGATGAGGAAACAAATTTTTTAGGGAAAGAATAGTCCATAAGTAATTATTCAAAATATTCTATAAATTTTATAGATGAATTTGATGATGAAAATGGAAGTGATAAACGTGATAATGTGGTGAAATTAGTATAAGTGAAAAATATAATGGAAATGGTTTAATAAATAATGATAGAGTGAATAAAATATATTTAGAGGAAAAATATAAAGGGGACGATGATGATGATGAAGGATGTAATGGTTGATCTGACCCTGCTCATCTAGATGATCTTGAGAATAGTCAGACTCATGTTCCCTCTCTAGTTGTATCTTGTTCTACTTGTTCTAAGGAGATACCACGTTTTGTGATATATTTTTATGAATCTACATGAGATGTGTTGAGATATATAATTGATGGTGTGGAAAAACCTAGTTTTTTAGTCACCGAGTTGATCCTATAGATAGTGAACATGTTGAGGCTATAGTTGTTTCTTCTTACAAGATGGATGTCTCTTCTTTGGTTGAGTGGGAACGATTTCTAGGGTATGTGAGACTTTTTTTAGAGTATTAAAATTCATATTATGATGAGATATATCCACCAAAGCATGCGGGACATGTTTCCCAAGTTCAATATGAGATATATCTTAAGGGATCATTGGTTGAGTAGATTTATGTAGTAATGGAACATCAAATATTCTCTTCAAATGTTCCTTCTAGATATGATCCATCAGAGAATACTATGATTCATGCTATTTTTTTACATTTTATAGTTATTTCTCATTCTCTTCTTTTGGAAACTATTTCTAGAGAAGATATAGAGTCATTCAAATAGGGGATACTCTTTGATTTTGGTAGAATGTTGAGATGTTCAGCACCTATAGTCACCCATATCAGTGAGGGAGATACTAAGAACCATTTTTTAGGTAGTGTAATGATATACACAAACAAAAATGACTCATCAAATTTGGGAGGTTAAAATAGAAAATTGAAGATTTACTAATGAGGTGGACTCCCTGAGGTCTACAGTGTCTGAGATGAGAAATTATTTTCCTACAAATCTCCCTATTTTTTAGATAGGTTGGATTCTATATAATCATTGGATTTAAATTCTATTACATTGCCTCATAATCCTTACTTGGATATAGAGCTTATTTGGTTTGTTTTTAGGGAGGAACTTCATTCCGTCTCAGGAGATGTTTCTTCTAATCCCTAGGATAACCTATGTCAGATCAGACACAATTGTGATCATGTTTCTAAGATTGTATGGTAATTACAAAATGAAGTCATTTATGATAAATAATCCACTACCAAGGATATTAAATAATATATTTCTAAAATTTACTCCAATAATGATCTGAACTCCCACTTCAAGATTCTTTTTTAGAATAATCGGATGCTACCAGTTACCCAATCCTTCAAATAGATATTAAATTAGTTGAAGGTGATGAAACCTACGATGAATAAATTTATGGATGAAAAAGGAATTGTTTATTGACAAGTATAATAGATTAATAATCATTATGGATTTCATAATCCTGAAGATACCTTTCTACAATGTCTCTGTTACTACAGTTGTCGCTCAAGAGGCCATTCATGTGACTTCTCATCTGTCTAGTCCAGCCACCGACCCTTAGTATTTTAGAGAATATATTTTCAAGAATATAAATTCTCATTTTCTAGCTTAGTTTTATCCTCTCAGTTTGTCTCCCAAGGAATCTGTTCCACATCTTCATGTAGTGATTGTCAAAGAGCTATCATTTTCTACCTTAGCTCATATATCCACCACCACAGTCCCAACAACATCTACTTTATTTACCCCATCCCCTACCTCTATGACCCTATCTCTAAAAATTGATAATAACCTAATGATCATAGTTCCTAGGCTGAGATATGTTGATATTAGTTTTTTGTAGGGACTATCTTGTAATTTTTTTGCTGATGTAATACATTCATTTTTCACTTTTATGGAATATATTATACTATTCATATTTGTCTTATTTTAATTTTCTATAACTTAACATATAATTTTTATAATCCATAATGGGGGAAGTTCCTATGAAATATATTTTATGGGAGAATATTTATCAGCCTTTATCTTTGATACCCTACCTTTGATACCAATTTTGATTTTTTCTATTTTAATTTTTTTGTTCACCTATATCATTAATCTTCTAAATAATTGAGAATATAACATTTTCAAATACATATATTTTATAAAAGTGTTTATTCTATAATTGTTTTCAAAAATTCCCTGATTTGTCATCATCATATAGGGGGAATATTGATGAAACCACCTAGTTTTAATTCAAAAAAAATCATGCATTTTTAATGGTTTTACAATTTTCTGATATAATTTTATAATATAAGTTATTTTTATGAAATTATGTTTAAGTGTTGAAAAGTACTACCTTTAAAATTTGTTCACCTATACGATAGACCCACCACAATAAAAGACCCACCATCATAAAAGAGTTACCTCCTGGAATGGCTCACAACTAAAAACGATATATTTCTAGAAAAGATTCACAATCATAGTTGAGTCACCAAAAAAGTTTAGTCATAACTATAGTTTAGTCTCCAACAAGGAAAAGTCATCATTAAAAAAGACTCACCTCTAGACATTACGAACTACCATACTTTACCTACCATCATAGAATTCATTGTTGGGTGTGATTCACCACTGAAGATGATCTGCCATCAGAAATGTAATCATTAAGTATGACTCACTGCTGAATATGAGTATCCACCATTTAAAAAACAACAATATTACCTTCCACTAGATCATATTCTATTAGCCTGGATAAAATTTTGACTGACTTGCCTCCATGAGTGTGCCACCGTCGTTATTCTAGGACTTTTGAGTCAAATTCTCCCAATAGCTATATTAATGAAATTAATGTGAATGATTATGTCATGATTATTCATTATTTACTATGGTTAAACATTCAATACTATGTTATAGATCAATATGTGGAAGCATAAGATCATGTTAGTTTTTGTTCAAACATAACCTTTATCTTAGAGCATTATATATTCAAATAAGTCTCCCTCGCGAGTGAATATGTGTTGGATGACAAAAAATATCCATTCTTAATGTAATATAAGGATCATTAAAGGAGAGATATCATTCCACATACTTACATACACATGTCATAGAAATAGTGGAGTAAAATACACTTTTAAATAATTTTTTTACAATAGAAAATAATATATCCTTACAAAGCTCTATTTTTCTACTAATTTCAGAGAAACGACTTAAACTCCTCTCCATGCCAAATCTGAGGAGACTCAAGAATCTAAATCATATCAGATCGAGAAAAACAATATGTTCTTTATCTTAATGTTTTCCTTTTATTTTTTTGATTTTTTTTCAAGCAATGTGTTGTTTTTCTTTTTTGTGACAACACAAATTTCTAAAAAATATCTTTTTATTCAATTGTGCTAATTACACACAACACCAACTGTAAAAGGGGAATGTATTAACCCAATACATTACAATATTATAGAAATATGATATATTATATATATTTTAATGCATGAAATACTAAATTATATTGAATCATACACAAGAGTGACCTTCTTTGATAGCTTAAGTTACATGAAATATCAATATTCCTTGATAGCTTGTGTTACATTCACAACATGGTTTCTCTAAATAACAATGTATTATTAAAATATTATTATTTAATATAATTTTATATAAATGATCCATTGTGTTAAGGGTTTAAAATAATATTATATAACTTATGAAAATTTATGTTTTTATAAATATAAAATGGATTCATTGGTTACGAATTATTCGGAAATGAAAATAAGAACCAACTGGATACAAAAAATTTATTATTATTTTTATGCTTCCAAAAGTGTTTTGTATTACTAAACATAATTAATTAAAATTATTTAATTATTTTAATTAAATATATATGTTATATATTAAATAAAATGTTTTTAATATTAATCCATTTGATTTGATAGGAATAATATAAGAACAAACCCAATTTCACACATAAAACCTATATTTTTGGAAAGGTATTTTTAACGTCTTTTAATAGAGAATCCATTTCAAATGTGAATTTTGACACATTAATTGATTTTATTTGTTTATAAAACATCATATTTTAAATCAAAACAAAAAAATTAGGTTTGGGTTGATATTTTTATTTTTTTGGAAATATTAATTGTTTATAGTGAATAGTTAAAAAATATGGAATTTTAGTTCAAAACATTTTTTTCATTTAATTTATTATATATGTTAAAATTATAATTATAATTTTTTTAAAGTTTAATTAGATTATATTTTTATCAATTAATTTAATTTATATCATTGGAAAAAATTACACAATGAAATTGATAATAAAAACATAGAAAAAATTTAGATGTTTTTACTTTAAAAACCCCTCATTGTCATCACGCTTGTAGGATTAAATTTAAATAAACATGTGCCACTTTTATTATTATAATTTGGAAAAATGGATTCCATATTTTTAATCACCCCAATATATAATGTCTAATAATTCCAAATATCATTGAAAAAAATACTAAATGTGATTAAAATTAATTACCACGATTAAGGTGACATTTAGATTAATAAGGAACTAAACATTATCATTAAGGATCAAGACGACCTATAAACATGTACTAGAGATATTTGATGGAAATATTTTAACCCTATATTTTCTTTTATATAAATTAATCCATTATTGTATCCACTTGAAATGTGAAAAACTATCATGGAATTGTATTGTCAAAATATTACAAGAGTGCAACTCCTCCTCCAATATAAAAATAAATTCTCTCATCCAACTTCCTCACACCACTCAGTCCACAATGGCTTGACTAATATCCACCTAAATAGATACTCAAAATATATTCCCTAATATTAAAATCATACCCCTGATTATAAATAAATTCATTGAATCCTTTGGTTCAAACCAAAAGGAGTTACCGAGTAAGAGGTAACAAACTTCGTCAAGGTTTTTTGTTTTATTTCAATTATATAATCCCTAAAGTATTATTATTTCAAGATTTTATAAAAAAAATTATCCTAAATATAATAATATGTTTTATTCTAATTTTTATACCTACACTCACAAAACATCCATTTAATGGGTAACAAACATATTGTTTATGTGTATGGCGAACTACCACCTCACGAAACGATTATTGTTCATTTTTCCTCTACCAAATTTTATAGTTGGAAATTATTATGGGTAATATGTTTTTATATTTAATATCTCATATTTAATATATATTTATACTTATTTAATAATTTTATAATACATACTTTTAATACTTTTAATTTTTCAATAATACGAAAACATTATTTGAGGAAGTGTGGACTACTGCCCCCTCAAATCAATGTGACTCATTCACATGATAAATGGAATGTATAAAGAATGGATTTAATTAAAAATATATGAAATATAAAAAAACCATGTTAAATTCATGAAATATTTATGTTTCTCTAAATATAATATATATCATTTTCTTTGTTGCTCTTTCACACACATTGAAAGAGATAACGTCATCCATGGATGTGTGGACTACCGCCTCCCCGACATGATGTGATTCCTTTCTACATCACAAGAATTATACATATAATTATATAAGTATTAATAATATATTATTTATTATATAATGATCATTTTTAATGATATTATTATACTAACCTTCTTTTCATAATGATTATTGAAAAATGATAACATTACTCATGCATACCTACGACCTACCATCTCCATGGTTGTAATGTTGATTCTTTTTTCATAACCATATTTAATTATTGGTTTTAAAAGTATGATAGTTGTATAAATATGATTTTTATTTCATGATTATTATTATGGATATGTTTATGTAATGACCCATTTGACCATAGCTGACCTACGAAAGTTATTTTTGTCACATAAATCGAATTTGGTCAAAACACCAGATGTGAACTTAATTTCTTAAATAGATTTATACAACAATGTAATAACTAAAATAAAAGTAATGATAAACATGAAAAATGTTCTCTATAAATTAAATAATTAATATAATTTTGTTACTCAGGAATTTAAATACACACGAGACAAGTTGGATACAGAGTATGAGATTTCGTCTCAATTTTCATTCTATATAGACATATATGTTGTTATACTCATAGTTTGTTTTATATGGTTTATATTATTTTTTTTGAAATTTAATATCACGAAAATGTATATTAATACTATATTATAAGTTTAATTTAATTCTATTCCTTAATGTATATTATTAATAAAATGTTTCAAATAGGTATGTGACACTTTTATATGTTTAAAATTATTCTCCTCAAGAGATTTTTAGTTTTCATATTTGCAATCTCAATTCATTTTGTGATTTTTAACCTTTTCATGAAAAAATAACCAAATTATTTTTCAACTAACACCATGTATATGGTGTATATAATTTCGTTTTGTCATATAATATCATTATTTATTCATTTTTCATGTTATTTTGAGTATCAATTTGAAGTAATGAGTTTTGAATAAAAAGTTACCGAGTGGAAAAGAAATTCATAACCCAATTTATTTTCATTGGGTTATATTACATCCTTATTATCAATAATATTCTATAATTATGTATATAATTAATTTGAATATCTATTGATGTATTTCCTATTCTATATATGGATTTATAGTTGATACACATAATATACACAATGATTGATTCTCACTTCAACATTATAATCTTTTCAAGGCTTCACTTTAAAATATCATTTTGATCCGGATTTTTTACCCTTAAATTTCCATTAATGAAAATTATTTGATAATTGTCTAATAAAACCTTTAATTTTATTCTCCTTTGGTTATTAATGACCATTATTAAGTAATAGTATAATTTTCCCACTCTTTGATACTCAAAATGTTTTAGAAAACATTTTTAAGAAAACCCATCATTATTTATTTCTTTAGTCAGAGAACCTAATATCATCTAGAAACCATGTAATCTAATAATTTTTACAAAAACGTTATTAACATTATTTATTGAAGACATTTTTATCATTTTTTCTCTTTTACCAATGTTTTCAATGGGATATTATTGTCACTTTCCAAAAAAGACATGTTTTTAACCCCTTTTCAAGCAAAAGAAATGTTTTTACCTTATATGAAATATATAGATTTACCTATAATTATTCCTTTGAAGATTAATTTTCATGTTTAAAAGGCCAAATTTTAATGATTTTTTTAAATTTAATTTCAATGATATGGTTTTTCAAAAAAATTGATAATAAATTGATATTTTTCTCTGGAATGTTAAAACAGATTTTTTATTTCTAATCATAATTGACAAAAACCCTTTATTTTACCATAATTGGGATAATTATTTTGATACCATATTTATTCTTCCTTTGGATGATTTATGATTTATTTGGGAAATGATAGTATTAAAATTCACTTCTTTAATTTATTTTTTAGTCCCCTTGAAATATTTAATATCCTATGATTATTGAACAATAAATTTAACCTAAATTATACATTCCATTTATCATGGATATTAATATTTCCAAATCTATATATATCATTACTTAATATTTTTAATTTGATAGTTTTTTGATTGTTTGGGGAAAATATTAATAAATCTGTATTCTTTATTCAATAAGGATATTTTTTTGGGGCTGACGCCTCATTTTGTTATTAATGAAAAGAAAAGACATTTTTTTTAATTGGGTAGAGGGAGTCCTATTATATAGCCTGAAGGCCCAATAGGCATATATCCCATTAAATAGCCACTAGGCCCAATGTTTTGTCCAAAGGACCATTTGGTGAATAGAAATGCTCTAGTACCCCCATAGTACCCACCAATGCTACAGTGTCTTGTCACCACTACAGTGTCCTACAACCTCTACAGTACTACTACATTACCTACGCCAAATGGGTTTTGAACCCCCCATTTTTCATGTAGGATTATGGGGTGCTTACCACTAAGACATACCCCAACTACAATAAGGTTATTTGATAAGGAAAATTATTTATTAATAAAATCGATTACTAGATGTGAAAAATGATTTGGAAATGCAATGATGGGTGGATTCTATAGTTTATATAGCTCCTCTATGTATTGATAGGTTCTCAAGATACAAATCAGTTGTGAAAATTAAATGTGTTTATATTCATAGTTTTAAACTATCCATATGATTCATTTTAATAGTATAGGTTTTTATATTCATGATACATGATGTATAATAATTAAAAATTACTTTCATTTTGATTAATTTTTTATTATCTATGAAATTTTAACAGTATAAAATATATATATTCATTTGATTCTTAGTTTATTGATTAAATGAGATTTTTCATTATTTTCTACCCAATTCAAATTAATTTATTCTTATATTGTTATTTCAATGACATGAATTTCCATTTATTACCTTTCCATATTGTTTATGAAATTACTTCTCAGTTTTTTGATTATATGGTATGAGTGCTCAATTATTTACCATGCCATAATAATTATTCTCATTGATTCATTATTACTTTCTCTATACATTAACCTTACTCGACATTTGAGCACACCCTTATTATATTTCTCTCCCTTAGATTAAAAGATGTGTTTTAATAATGGTGTATAGGGAAATACTAGATGGAATTTTGATAAAATATTTAAAAAATAGAAAAAAATCGCATTGTAATCATTGTATTAATTTATAATAAAAGAATAATGTATGTTTATGGATTACCATGACTACCAAACACCTATTCTTTCAGGGCTTGATTCCTAGTAATCATTTCAATATAATTTATATCAGACACTAGCTCTGGGCTTCTAGGGCCAAGTCACAATATTTGGTATCAAATAATGTTTAGTAAGAACCTTAGGAACTAGATTTAAAAAAACATAGGTTATAGAACATAACCTTGTGTTTTAATTCTAAGATAAGTATAAAAGATCCTCCTAGAATTTTTTTAATTTATGGATTATGGGGGTCATCCTAGAAATACATCTATTTCTGGAAACTACATGTGGAGTTGATTTGGGCATTGATGTACCTAAGAGTAATAAATCCAAAATGGTGTTCCTAATCTATCACGCAGTAACCTTGTAAACAAAAACATGCCTTATTGGGCACCTATCCTAACACTCCATAGGAATAATCTTAGGATAGTTTAAATTTTCATTACAAACCATTATTAATGATTCAAATATATGATAAAAATGAATGTCCATGTTTAAAACTAAGTTGTTTAAGATTGAAGATAAGTGGTCATGATTTAGAAATCCAAAAAAAATGATATTATGGATAAACCCTAGATCAATGTTGGACTTATGTGAAAAAAATGGATGACGTTTTTATGTATTAGGGTTGTATTAAAAACATTAGTTAAAAGTATATTTATAAATTAACCTTATTTCAAGGATATTTGTTAGACTGTTTTTGAAAATTATATTAATATGGTTTTAGAATAGAAAAACCTATAAGCCAGGTGACTACCAATAATATCTCGTAAGGCTATGGGTCTTGAACCCATGATAGACAGATGATAAGGTATTCATGCTAACCAATGACCTATGCAATGCCCTTGTTAAGTTTTAATTGTTTTTAGATAAACAATATGAGGAATAATTGTTAATGAGGAATTAGTATTATCACTTTTTAGGATTATAAATTAATATATTAACCTTAATGGTTTTATAAGATAGTTAAAGATAAATAGTTAGACTTTTAAATCTTTTATGGGCATTATTATCCTTTAAAAATTTATTTTAATGCTTCAAGCATCAAAATTAATTTAAAAGCATTGTCCTTTGGTCCAAATGATGTGGTACGTGATTGTAAGTAAATGGTTGTCAATGGATTTAAATTTTTTATAAATAGTTGTGCAAAAAAAATGGAAACACAGTATGATGGTGTCACGATAAGTGCCACAAAAGATAATTATGCGAGTGCATCGGACATGCATCGTCGATCAGAAAATATAACATATTACAGTGTTGTTGAAAGAATCATTTTATTAGATTACTATGCACATGGTCCTGTCACAATGATGAAAGTCAAGTTGTTTGATTCAATGACACGACAAGGAATGCATATTGATAACTGTGGATTTAGAGTGATTGATATGAACTGACAGCTTCATACCAATGAACCTTATATTCTTACGTCACAAGCTAAACAGGTGTTTTAGGTTAGTGACATGTTACAACCACAATTTGGTGTTATTGTTGATGTTATTCCTAGACTGATTTTTAAAAAAGGCATGGATGAAAATGATGTTGTGGATGAACCTGTCGATATTTTTTTGAATGTTGCATTTGATGTCACGGATGATGCAATTTTTAGAATAGATTGTGAACTAGAAATTGTCACAGACCCCACATAGCGTTGACACATTTGTAAGTATTTACCTAATATTATCACAATATTGTATGTGTTTTTTTAAGTTGCATATATGATATCAAAATAACTAGTATATTTTATACCATTATCGAATATAAAAATATTAATAGCCTCACCAATTTATGTTTAACCACTTCTCTAGTAAATCTTGAACAGAGAAAAGACTTTATATTCTATCAATATAAATATCACACATGAAAATGTATCTCATTGTTTTATGATACAATTGTATTATTTAACATTTTTCATTATTTCTATTTATTTGAGAATATTATTTTAAATTTATAGGTCAAAATGTCAGATTATGATGATACTAGGAGTAGAAGAATACTGAGAAACGAACAACGTAGGTCTCCTCTTGGAAACAATGTAAGTACAAATTATGTTTGAATATTATGGTCTTTCATATTATTTATCTTGTTATCGTTTATTTTATTTTATCATCTATGTTATTTTAGGCTGCATCGTCGAGGAGATTCTTGGATTATGCCACTGAGGATGATATTGTGGCGGGGGGGGGGGGGGGGGTACTGATTCTACAGGTCAACCTACTACTATGCCGCTTGAGACACCAGGAAGCCATCCTCCCATTCTGCCACCTCCATATTATCCATACCCACCTTTTCCGTATCCCTTTTTTCCTGCACCCACATCGGATGGTAGTTATCAAACTCCCATCCCTCATTTTCCATTCCCACCATCCACTGTACAGGGTACTATGCCCCCATATATCCCACCGCCATATCCATATCCATATCCACCCTCATCTGTATAGGGTTATCCATCGGGTTTTCTGCCTCCATTAGTACACTTTGCATCTACTATACATAGTACTCTTGTAGATATCTCACCTACCATGTAGGTTGCCCCCCTCCAGACATAGCACTTCAGGGGTCAGCTAATCCCCCATATACTGGTATTTGTTTAAACATTACTGTTACTGGTTAATGATAAATTCATGTATATTATTTTCTTTTATTTTTGGTTTCATGATTAGCTCCAGCCTCTACCAGATGACGAGGCCACACAAAAATGCGCGAGGTTTGGAATTGTAACATGCAAATAATATTTGATTACAATGAGGACAATTCTATAATTAATAAAAATGGCTCATAATGTAAAAGTTTTTTGGGAACACTTTCTAGACACAGAAATATCATTTCATTTCAACTGATAAGTTGGAAGGCAGTTGGACAACAAATAAACTACAAAGCCTGTGTAGAGATTTGGTTAAGTATTGTTAATCACCTTTTATATATATATATATATAAATTTATAATATTTTCATAAAAAATATTATGTCCATTACAGCTTCGATATAATTTTCCTAATGGAAAAAATGCAAAGCCTGCAAGGATAATAGATTTAGGTGAAATGTGGTGAGCCTACAAGTATGATTTATATCTTGGTTGGAAAAAGAGAGTTGGTACAGTGATTGAAGACGTATCGGTGATTCAAGATTTCCCAATATCACAATATGAAGAGATGATCAGCTATTGGAAGACTCCAACGTTTAAGGTGTTTGTTAAATTTTTATATATATTCATTTATTTATTTGAAAATGATATTAAATTACTTGTTTTATTTATGTTAATGAATTTATATAATTATTTGTTTATAAGATAAATCAAATAGAAATAAAACAAACAAGAGTGCAATGAAACACATTTATACACGCGGACACACTTCATTACTGGATCATGAGCAGACGCAGGTAATTTAACCTTTAAAATATTTAGCTTTGTTTAGTGTAATTTTTTTAACTTCCAATTCTGATTTATTTCTTTGTTTTTTTTCTAGAAAAAGGCATCAAATATTGTGGGTCACGTTCCTCGCACATCTTTGTTTTGTACAATCCGGAAAAAGAAAGATGGTATTGTGCCAAATTCCGACACCGAGAGTGTGATTGTAAGTATATTTTAATTTCTTTGATTTTTACTGAATTTAATTCCTTATATTATTTTATCATTTTAATTTATGTTATATATCAATCAACAGAATGCTTTAGAGGTATTGGAAGAAAAAGAACCTGACAATTTGGGCCCAAACGATCATCTACATCAGGTATTAGGAGATGAGCATCAGGGTAGATTGCGTTATTGACCTGGGAAGAAGATTGTACCATCTCGATACTGGTCTACTAACATTTCTTTGAGTACTGGTTCTAGTTTTTTCAAAGTGGAACAATTGAATTCTGAAATTAAAGAAGCAAGTAAAAAATAAGAACAGTTGATAACTGTAAATATAATGAAATTTATGTCTACCCTTTCTTCTATAGTTCCACCAGAATCAGCTGCAACGGTTGATACCTTTTTGATGTCGATGCATTTTGGTAATGTAGATTCTTCTATCAGAGCCGGAGCCGAGCCTAGTGCTAGCCCCGGTGCTGGTGCTGGTTCGGATGCAGATGTCGATGAAGATGTTTGTGGTGTGAGAGGTGGTGATGGTGTTTCTGTAGGAGGTGTGGATAAGGGTTATCATGATTCTGATGATACTTATATTGAGACTCACTTTTGATGTAAATTGTATTTTTGGATTGGTAATGTATGACATGTTCCATGAATCTGATTACACCACTTTTTTGATCAATATCATTAATATTTACCATATCTTATTGGGAATGAGAATGACTACTAACTTGTAGATCTATCTTAAGATAACTATGCCTAGTATTAGATATAGCTCTACCGCCATGACTTCTCAATTGATAAGTTTCTTTAACTACCTCAGTTAAAGCTATGTATTCAAATTCAGTAGCTGAAAGTGCAAAAATAGAATACATATTTCAATTCTAGGAAAAGAAACCTACAAATTCAATAAACACATTAATTGTTAAGGATTTACAATTCTCAACATTAACAGTATAGTTAGCATCAACCAAACCCCAAATAATTTAAGTAGTATCCACATTTTTACCAGAAAAATAATGAAATATTAGAAGTAAAAGAAATATACCTCTAGATCCACTATAAGGGAATACCATTATAGCTTCCCTAGAGTGCCCATGAACCATCATAGAGTGTAGATAGAAATTGAAAAATCAGTTCTAGAGAAAATCATAGAATATGCTTTGTAACCAACAATGTTAGAATAAGAAATTCTAGACTTAAATTCAACATCAACTTCAGCAGTAGGTGATTGATTCAAGGTCAATTTAAAATGTGGTTCAACCAGGAAATTAACAAGATTGAGAGATTCCAACATTGAACTATTTATAAATTTTAAAATATAAGCATGCTAAGATAGATAAAGTAGTTTATGCATTCTATCCCTAATGATTTAAACAACTAGGATTTTCTTATCTACACCTAAGTCATTCATTTAAAACTTAATTTTCAATTGGTATTTATCAATAGAGATCATATTTATGTCTTTTAAAATTATGATCATGTCATAGAAATACAATAATAGGTAAATGGGGAAGGGGGAGGGGTGTGTGCAAGTGGGGGGGAAGGGGGTGTGCTGGGGCAGGGGGAGGGGTGTGTGCAGGAGGGGGGGGGGGGTAGGTGGGGGGTGGGGGGTGGGGGGTACAGGTGGGAGTGCAGGGGAGGGGAAGGGGGTGTAGAGGTGGGGGAATGGGGCAGGGAGAGGGGGTAGGGGGTGTGCAGGTGGGGGGATAGGGGAGGGGGAAGGGGTGTGCAGGTGGGGGCATGGGGTAGGGAGAGGGGGAAGGGGGTGTATAGGTGGGGGGGCAGGGGGGAAGGGGGGTGTGCAGGTGGAGGGCAGGGGGTAGGGAGAGGGGGAAGGGGGGTGTGCAAGTGGGGGGGGGGGCAGGGGGAGGGGGGTGTGCAGGTGGGAGGGCAGGGGAGGGGGTAGGGGGTGTGCAGGTGGGGGGTAGGGGGCATGGAGAGGGGGTAGGGGGGTGTGCAGTTGGGGGGGGTCAGGGGGGTGTGCTGGGGCAGGGGGTGGGGTGTGTGTAGGTAGGGGGGTAGGTGGGGGGGTAGGGGGGGTGGTGTGCAGGTGGGAGGGAAGGGGAGGGGGCAGGGGGGTGTGCAGGTGGGGGGCTGGGGGGAGGGAGAGGGGGCAGGGGGTGTGCAGGTGGGGGGCATGGGGCAGGGAGAAATTATAATTTTCTCCCTTATTTTTTTCCCGCAAATCAAATCTAAACAATTTTTTTTCTTCGATCTTAATTATCACAGTTCGGAGTGGCTAAACCACTAAGGGGAAGGGTTGATTGTATGAGTCTTATGATCTTATTGAATTTCTAAATCAGAACCATGTAACCCAAATGATAGTAGTAATGTAAAATAAAATATATGTATTAAATTATTTTATGAATCTTTTAACATATTATATTTATATGATTTAACTTGGTCTGATTAGAGTTGATTTGGCTATGACTATTAACATTTTCCACTTTCTTCCATTACAACTAGGATTAAAGAATCATCGTTTTTAGCTATATCAAAACTAAGGAATATTTAACTCTTATATAGATCTGTTTTGGGTTTTCCATGAAAAAATAGTGTTTTAAAATCCACTTCAAAGCCTAATCCCTAGGATTATTCCATGTTAGGACCAATGTTATCCTTTTTACCTCAATCTAGAAATAGACCGCTATCCCAATTTCTTACTAAATGTTAAACAAAACTCAATATATTACATTACTCAGATCCCAAAACCGATACAAATTTTGAGGACTCCTAAAAAAATGTTCAGAGTCCAATTTTCTATTCTTCTAAACATTCTCTATGGCTTCGACCCCACACTATCAATATACTACAAAATTATAGCATGTGTAGTTTGGGATAAAAGAATTATAATTTGACTGCAGCCCATGTAAAGTAAATAATAAATATGGGATCATCAAATTTTGATGATGATTACATGAAATATGTTTACTATCCTTATACATAAGGACCTTTAGCACAATCCTAGGACAAGCTCACCCTCCCCATATTCTATTTTCAATCAATCCTTTTTATTTTGGAAGCCACTATGTCATTATTTTTAAAGCCTAGTTCATGTGTCATGACCCTCTAACATATTCAAATGGTCATAAGACCCATTAAATGCTTACCTTCATGCCTAAAATTGCATGTTACCTTTCCAATTTCTTCCACTTATGTAAGGAATACCACAACAAACTAGCCAGTCCCAACCGACCCAACATTGGATATGTTCCAACAATACATCAAAGAGATCATCCTAATATGCAGGGGGGCTGCTGTCCTGGGGGGGGTGCTGTCAAGATGGGGGGGCTATCCAGGGGGGTCCAGTAGGGGGGGCTGCTATCTAGGGATCTCCAGCAGGGGGTCTTCTATCCAGGGGGGCTGTCCGGGGGGGAGGGGGGGCTGTCCAAGGGGGGTCCAGCAAGAGGGGGGGGGGGGCTGTTGTCCAACGGGGTCCAACAGGGGGGATGCTATCCAACAGGTGGGGCTGTCCAGGGGGTCCAGCAGGGGGGAGGGGCTTCTTTCCAGGGGGGCTTCTGTCCAGGGGGGTTGTCCAGGGTGGTCTAGCAGGGGGTGGGGGGCTGCTGTCCAGGGGGGTCTAGCAGGGGGGATTCTTTCCAGGGGGGGGGGCTTCTGTAAATAATCCTTTTAGAGTTATTTCATATTTTTATTTTTATTTATTGAGTCCACTTTTGTATTTTCGTAATCTGTTATGTTAGATGGTTCTTGTTCAATTTAATATTATTTTATAATGATTTATTTCATATAAAGGGATCACTCAAACAACTCAATGACGGGGAACTTACCTCCCAGTTTTGGATCACATTCAAGCCTTGGTACACTGTACACAACTGAGACTTTAGTTAAGATAATTATCATTTTTAATGTATTTATTTCTTTATTCAGGTATTTACAGATCAATCAATTCACTGGTCTAATTGATGCCCTTGTTGGCATTCCCCTTGATGATTTGTAAGTTGATGGTATGTTAAAACAACACTTACTTGAATTGAAATCTTTCTAGTTTACATAGTTTTTGTTACCATGTAATTAATCAGATTTAACTGCTTTAGTTTGTATGAACTATGAGCATCCTTAGTGAAAAGTCTTTAATATTTTCTTGCTTTTACTGATGATATCAGGAATGTTTTAAACAACCAATTTATTGGAACTTATTTGTGTGTCGTTGTGACATTGTTAGCACTTGGTGGACCACCCTTTTTATCTGTATATAGATTGTTACTATTTTATTTATTTTACTTTATATTCAATAACCCAAAATATTATGGGATATATTAAAGTAATTAATATTAGTAAACAACTTAATTTTTTTCTCATTGCCCAAACATATGTATACAGATAGTTACTATTTTATTTATTTTACACGTCTTGTGTTTTTTTACTTTATATTCACCTCCATTAGGGGGTACTGGTGCAGGGTGGGGGGGGTCTAGAGGGAGGGGGTGTGAAGTGAGGAGGGGGCACGGGGGTGGGGTGCAAGGTGCAGGGGGTGGGGTAGGGGGAGGTGTGCAGGAGCAAGGAGTTCAGAAATTTGGTTTATGTAAGATGCGGGATGAACGAATGGGCTTTGAAACTCTGGTACAAGGATATCCCAAAACAAATGATTTTTCTTGTTTGCTGGATGAGACATCAAGTGCTTCCAATAGAGGATAATATTTAGAATTAGGGGGTGGCTCTGGCCTTTGGATGTTACTGTTGTACAATGGCCACACTATTAATCTTCTTGGAACTTATTTTTTCAGAGTGACTGGGTGAGGGGGATCCGGAGGTTTATGGGACAATTTATGAATATCAACAGCAGCGGGAACTCTATGTAGTAGATTATTGAGGCCTTGTTCTAAGGGAAGATCTAGGGGTTGAGGTTATGATTCCTTTATGTTTTTTCTTGGATGTGTGTGGGACTATTTGGGATGGTAGGAATAATGTAAGAGAAGGCAATTGGAATTCCTCAATCTATTTTTAGGTTAAAGTGAAAATGATTTGGATCACCTTGTAAGGGGGGTGCTGGTGTAGGGCGGGGGCGGTCTAGGGGGAGGGGGGTGCAGTGATGAGGGGGAAGGGGGTGGGGTGCAAGGTGCAGGGGGTGGGGGGTGCTGGTGCAGTCCTCCCAACAGCCAGCACGGTAAACCGTGCTGGTTTTTTATGCAATGAAAAGCCCTATATCCACGGGTTTAAACTGTGGATATAGGGATTTAGCCACGGTGATCGTGGATTTCACTGGAATATATAGTGCTAACCCTATAGCCACGGTTTGAAACTGTGGCAAGAGTCCTATAGCCATGGTTTGAAACCGTGGCTACAGGTTTTGACCTATAGCCACGCCAATACCAGCCACGGTTCATGAAACCGTGAATATAACTTATTGGCACGATTTTTGGGCCTATAGCCATGGTTTAGAACTGTGGCTATAGCCTAAATTTCCAGTAGTGTCTGTATGTTTACCCATTTTCTACCCAAAATTCAATTTAAGAATACAAGTGAACCACTCAAGAAAACCATAAAACAAACATTCTCAAATAATGTTTTGAAACTCTATAACTCATCCAAAGGCACATAAAATCACTTAATAAAACCATAATGATCCATATTAAGGTAAACAAGGTTCTAGGTTTCTAATTAATGTATATAACGTCATTATACTAGACATTAAAGAGAAGGAATCATTCGGATACATGGTAAGGGGAAATTCTCGAACCCAACTTTCATCCTTCGGGTTCTCCCTCTTTCACTCCATTTTTGATATGGTTACATCTTAAAGATCATTTTTTGATCATTGAATATGATTTTCTTCAATATAAATGTTTACCACTACTGTTTATGTCAAACAAAATATTTTCCAAAGGAACTCTTCTTTTAAGAACTCACCCTTTACTTCTCTTTCAAGGTTGATGGTTCTTGTATCAAGTATGATATTCCCTCTTTATTTTGGGAACCAAAAGATAATGAATGTGTTCTTATGAGATATAACTCATTCCTTTACATGGGTTAGTTATGTTCACTTGTGATATATGTTCCATGTGGAAAGCATGATGATGATAATGTTATGATGTGATGGATGTTCCCAGAATTATATAATGCAATATGAATGATTGAATGTGACGGGTGCACCCGAAATTATACAGTGCTCCAATGCATTGGATAAAGTGATGAATCTCATGAATAAATTTGAAATTATGTGTGAAAAAGATGATAGATTTGTTCACAAGTATGTGTGGTAGTTAACCACTTAGATGTGATGTTTCATTTTTTATGCATTGCCACATTTCAAGTCTTTTATTTATGCTCCTTTCATGTTCATGTTCTTTTTACATGTTATTATTATGCTCACACCATGCTATATTATTCTTTTCTATACTATTATTGGTTTTCTTTCTCACCCCTTTATATGTATATCCTCAGGTGGCTACATGTACTAAGGAAAGGACAAGTGTCAATAAAAATCTAGAGAAGAAGAAATTAAATTAATGTTTATGCTTGATGTAGTAATTGTTATGTATGGTTCTAGTTTTTTCAAGACACTAAACCTTTGGATCCTCTATGTGTAATAATATTATGTTTTTTATCTTTAAAATGATGTAATAGTAATTTAAGAAAAGGATGGGCCGCTATAATTTGTATCAGAGGCAAGGTTTAGTTAATTTGGGAATTAGGATTAGTGAACCCTGGAGAAAACCTATAGCATGAGACTAAGTACAAATATGCACACTAGAATATTTACATAGGGATCCCATATGTTATGATTTTAGTATAAATTTTTCAAATGAATAAGTTATGTATTCATGACTTGTTTAGTTATGTTTGTTCTAACATTTTTTATTAAGAGAAAATGTTGAGAACTAGAAAAAATCAGGCCAACAACTCGTGCGAGGGCCAATGAAATGATTTCCCGAACGACATCCCCAATGATTTGGGAGGTGGAGTTCAAAACTTCATGGCGATGCTTACCAAATTATCTCAGGTTATGAACAACAACCACAATAATGGGGAACGTACTCCTTCACCAAAGAGGGAGGAAATGGATATCAAATGTTTTATGTGGCAACGAACACCGACGTTTAGTAGATCTTCCGATCCACTAGTTTCAGAATAGTGGGTCAACTACATAGATACGATTTTCTCTATTCTTCACTATTATGAGATGAAGAATGTGACCTTATCTATTTATCTTCTAGATGGATATGTTGATCAATGGTGGGATTTGATTAAGAACACCAAGGTAAGGGAGGAAATTGAAGAGATAGAATTGAAAGACTTTAAGATAATGTTTCTTAACAAGTATTTCCCAAGAACTCTTCGCACAAAGATGGAGAGAGAATTCATAGAGCTCAAGTAAAAATAAGGAGAATCTATCAAAACCTATGAAGCTAATTTCACAAGGCTTTCAAGGTATGTTTCGGGTTTTTTATCAAAAACGATAGAAAAATTGATAGATTCTTTAGTAGATTAAAACCACACCTTTGAAAGGCTATTGCAATTCGAGACTTTGGGAGTTATGGAGAAGTTGTTCGATGTGCCCTAAAAGTGGAGATGGAGTTTGTAGAATTGTCCCATGATTATGGGGATAACAAACAAAAGATGGAGTTTCAAGCTGGAGGATCTAATGACAAAAGTGGGAAGAAAACTCAATGACCCACATGCCAAAAATATGGAAAGTTTCACCATGGGAACTGCCTCAAAGGGATGGGGAAATGCTTTAAGTGTGGGAAAGAAGGACACCATACTCAAGAGTGTCTAAAAGAAATGAAAAGGAAGGAAAATGTAGACGATGAAAGGAGAGAACCACTCATGGTTCAATACTACAATTTTAGGGCGCTAGGGCACTATGCAAACCAGTGCACTAAACCTCAAGTTCTCGAGGGTAATCAGCGTCAGCAGCCATCGAAGCCAAAGGATCAAGGGAAGGCTTATTCCATCACTACTACAGAAGTAGAGAAAGATAATGAAGTCATACAAGGTACACTTCCTATTCACTAAAGAATGGAAAAACTCTTATTTGATTCTGGTTCTATGCATTCCTTTATATCTTGGAGGTTTTCTATAACTATAGAATCGAAGCACCGAACCCTTGATGTATAAATATCTGTAAAAACACTAAGTGGTGAAATCATTGCAACCCATGTGTTTGACTCTTCTCCTGTTGGAGTATGTGGGTAGATTCTTCCAGCAAATCTTGTAATACTTCCTTTGGTGGAATTCGACACTATAATGGGAATGGATTGGATCTTGTTATATAGAGCACAAATCAACTGTCGGGAAAAGGAGATATCTTTTCATATTCCGAAACATCCCATGATCCTCTAAAAATTCAAGGAAGATCATGAATCTAGTTTGAAAAATTCATTAATTGTGTGGGTGTTGATTCCCTATGAAGAAGCATATCTCGGCTAAATGGTTGAGTCAAAGGAAAGTTCCATCCTTGAGTAAATGCCCATCATGATGGAATACAGCGATGGATTTCCGGAAGAGTTACCCAGAATTCCCTTGGATCGTGAGTTAGAGTTCTCAATTGAACTCATACCTGGACCAACTCCTATATCAAAGTGTCCCTATTGGATGGATCCTATCTAACTGGAGGAGTTAAAGAAGTAGCTATAATAGAATCTGGAGAAAGGGTTCATACACCCTAGTGCATCACCTTGGGGTGCACCAGTGCTCTTTTTGAAGAAGAATTATGGAACAATGCGGTTGTGTATCGAATATCCGGAACTCAACAAGATCACTATAAAAAACAAGTATCCTCTCCCTAATATTGATGACTTGTTTGATCAGTTAAGAGGAGTTCAATACTTCTCAAAGGTGGATATTCATTCTGGATAACATTAGGTAAAGGTGAAGAAGGAAAATATTCAGAATACTGCCTTCCATACAAGGTATGGGCACTATGAGTTTTTGGTGATTCCCTTCAGAATTACTAATTATCAGACAATCTTCATGGATTTGATTAATATAATCTTTAGACATTACCTTTAAAAATTTTTGGTAGTGTTTATCGATGATATTCTCATCTACTCCAAGAGCAAGGAGGAACTTGAAGAACTTCTAAGACTTGTGTTGGCGACATTGAGAAAGGAGAAGTTGTACTCCAAGTTCATCATGTGTGACTTTTGGATGAAGCAAGTCATGTTCTCGGGACATGTGATCACAAGTGAGGGAATTTCTGTGGATCCTTTAAAAACAAAGGCAATTGAGGAATGGCCCTGACCCTCTATTGTCACAAAAATATGTATTTTTTGTGGATTAGCTGGGTACTACCAAAGTTTTGTGAGAAACTTATCATGAATGTCAAGCCCGCTAACAAAGTTAACAAGGAAAGGGGTAAAGTATGTCTGGACAGAATAATGTGAGCGAAGCTTCAAGGAGCTAAAGAGAAGGATAATCACTGCACCTTTACTCACTATACCGAAAAGTGGATAATGTTTTGTGATATACAGTGATGCTAAAATTAAAGGCTTGGGTTGTGTACTCATGGAAAATGACAATGTGATAGCCTATGCCTCACGGTAGTTGGAGATCCATGAGCAGAACTACACGACACATGATCTAGAGCTGGAAGCCGTGATTTTTACCTCTAAAATCTGGCAGCACTACCTTTATGGTGAGAAGAGTGACATATACACCGACCACAAGAGCGTAAAGTATATATTCACACAAAAGAAGCTCAACATGCGTCAAAGGAGAAGGTTAAAGATAATCAAGGATTATGATTGCTCTATTCACTATCATCCTGGAAAGGCGAACAAGTTAGATAATGCTCTTAGCTGAAAAGAACATGCTACTCTATCCATGTTGTGGATTGAGAAATACCCTATATTCTTGGATATTCGAAGTATGGATTTGGAAATCAAATGGGTAGGGGATACATCTTACCTTTCCCAAATGATTGTGCAACCATCCATCCAGGAGAGGATTAAAGAAGCACGAAGGGATGATGTGGAGATACAAAAGAGGGTGAATATAGAAAAGGAAGGGAAGCTGCCAAAGTTCTATATCAACTATGATGGTGTGGTTTGGTTTGGAACGCGTCTTTGTGTGCCCTCATCACCTGGGATAAAGAAGGAGCTATTGAATAATGCACATAGCTCAATATTCTCTATCCATCATGGGAGTACCAAAATGTACTGTGATCTCTGAGAAAACTTAAGGTGGGATAAAATGAAGAAGGATATTGAGGAATATATATCAAGGTACGTGGTATGTCAGCAAGTTAAAGCTAAGTGAATAAAGTACAAAGAAATGATGAATCCATTGCATATAACCATGTGGAAATGGGAAAATGTTACCATGGATTTTTTCATGGATATCCTAAAGACATCAAAGGGAAATAATGCAATATGGTTTGTGGTTGACCAACTCACCAAGACTTCCAATTTTATCGCTATTCGGGAAGATCTATCGCTTGAACAACGTCAAAAGATATATGTGAAGGAAGTGGTGAGACTTCACGGTGTTCCAATATCAATTGTCTATGTCTGTGATCTAAGTTTCACATCTAAGTTCTGGAGGAGCCTCCAACATGCTTTGAGTACTGAATTAAATTTCAACATGTCATATCACCCCCAAACTGATGGCTAATCTGAAAAGACTATTCGGATGCTTGAAGATATTCTAAGAGACATATCTATAGAATTAAATGGAGGATGGGATCAGAATCTCCCATTGGTTGAGTTATCATACATCAATAGCATCCACTCGAGTATTCAGATGGCTCCATATGAAGCTCTGTGTGGAATGTGATGTAGAACTCCAACCTGTTGGGATGAAGTTGGAGAAAGAAAGCTGCTTGGACCAGATCTTGTTCGAGAGATGACAAAGAAGGTTCAAGTCATCTAGAAACACATCAAATCTGATCAAAGTTAGCAAAAGAGATATGCTAACAATCGTTGAAGGGACTTGGAGTTCGACGTTGGAGAAAAAGTCTTCCTTTGAATATATCCATGGAAGATAGTCATACGATTCGGGAAGAAAGGGAAGCTAGGCCCAAAGTATATTGGCCCCTTCAAGATCCTTGACCACATAGGAGCTGTGGCCTATCGTCTTGAACTTCCACCGAATATGGCTTAGGAGCATGATGTGATTCATGTATCACTACTGAGGAAGTACAAACCATACCCCTCACATGTACTAAACTCAGAGGTGTTGCAGCTAGAAGATGATGTCTCCTATGAGGAGCAGCCAGTAAAGATTCTGGATTAGAGAGATAAGGTTCTATGAAATAAGACAACCCTTCTTGTCAAAGTTTTGTGGAGGAACCATAAGTTTGAGGAAGAAACTTGGGAACCAGAAGAGGCAATGAAATAGAAGTACCCTCACCTGTTTGTGTAATGTGAAATTTCGGGGGAGAAATTTCTTAAGGGGGGAAGAATATAACGACCCAAATTTTTTCAATGAAAATTCCCTTCTTATAATCATGTCATAAAATCACATGAAAACACAACATAATGAATTAATAAGTGCTAAGTGACCTCTAAACATTATTTTGGCACTTCTATATTGGGACTTTTTAGAATCTGACATACATGGTTGTGTTCAAGATGATTTTTTGAGTCTAATAAAAAAATAATTTTTGATGAATAGTAACCTACCCTTATGAATAGTATAATACCCTTATGAATAGTAATATGAACCTTATGAATAGTGAATCATCCAACATAAGAGTAACCTTACCCATGAATAATTAAATAAAATTTAGACATCTTAGAAAGTGACAATTTGACCTTAGTAAACGTTTTGGTATTTTGTAAGTACTAAATAATTAATTATAATTAATTAATTAATTATTTTCTTAAAATTTGATCATTAATTATCAAATCAATGTCTTATAGTTTTTATATTATTTTATAAGACCCTACGTAGTTTTTGAAAGCACCATAAATTCAGTTTTAATTTTGAAAACTGTTTTTTATCTAAATTATGATTTTAATTAAATATTAAATTAATTATAATTAGAAAATTATTTTGGAAAAATGTACCTCATTTTTATATTCTAAATTTCGAAAAATGGTAGGGGTAAATATTTGGGATTTTTCTGAGATACTTGAATTTTGGATGAATAGTGCAATACCGTAATTTACAAAAAATAAGCTAAATAAGAAAATTATAGAGTCATGTGTGATTTTATACTAATTTAAACCCACATGGTTAGGGATCACATGATAAAATTACTATTCTTGGTCCTTAAAGACTCACTATTCCTTGTATTAGGGTAAATTAACAAAGTAATGAATTTTATATTAAGAAAACACATCTCCCCTCCACTATAAAAACCACCCTTGACACCCTCATTTCCTCACACCTCTAAAGATCCATGCCTTATCTAAACTCTACCCAAACCTCTTCTCTAGACCGTATCCCATGTTCAAGATCTTCTGGTCTCATCAGAAGACCAATCCAAGTATCCTTTAGAAGAATCTCAAGAGGAGGATTTAAGTGGTAATTTCACTCCCTCTTCTCCTTTAATTTCCTTTCTAGTTCATGTTCATTTCTTGATCTCTCCCCACCTATATTCATATAAATGGTATTGTATCTCCATTATTATAAATATAAATTAATTTTATGATACTAATTGGATATTTTATCATCCAACCCCTTTCCCTATTCCATTTATTTTATTAAAGAGAACGTTGTTCGTGAGGTATTAATTTATCACCTTCAAGAACGACATGCTTTCTTCTTCCATTTCTACCTTCAGATCTGGTCATGAATCCACTTTTATGGTTTAACCAAAACTTTTTATATTTATTATCTCTTATTTAATGTTCTGGAACTAATTTATGACCATATTACTAAGTGATAAGTTAAAACAAGTTTGTTATGATGGAAAAATCGCTCAAATTAACCCAAACAATCATCATTTAATTATAATATAATGATTCATCCACATGGATCTAATATAATTAATTATAAGATCATTAAAACTCCTTTAATATCATTAATAACTTTAAATATTATTTTTGTATGTTTACCCATGTTCGAACCAAATATAAATTTAAGAATACAAGTGAACCACTCAAGAAAACCATAAACAAACATTCCCGAATAATGTTTTTAAACTCCATAACTCATCCATAGGAACATAAAATCACTTAATGGAACCATAATGTTCCATAATAATGTATAGAACGTTATTTATATCTAATTAATGAATATAATGTCATTATACAGGACGTTAAAGAGAAGGAAGCATTCATATACAAGGTAAGGGGAAATTCTCGAACCCAACTTTCATCCTTCGGGTTCTCCCTCTTTCACTCCATTTTTGATATGGTTACTTCTTAAAGATAATTTTTTCATCATTTAATTTACTTTTATTGGATATAAATGTTTACCAATAATTTTTATGCCAAACAATATGTTTTCCAAAAGAACTCTTCTTTTATGAACTCACCTTTTACTTCTCATTCAAGGTTGATGGTTCTTGTATCAGGTATGGTATTCCCTCTTTGTTTTGGGAACCCAAAGTGTATGAATGTGTACTTATGAGATGTAACACATTCCTTTATGTGGGTTAGTTATGTTCACTTGTGATATATGTTCCATTTGGAAAGCATGATTATGATAATGTTATGATGTGACGGGTGCGCCCGGAATTATCTAGCACAATATGAATAATTGAATGTGAAGGGTGCGCCTAGAATTATACAGCACTCCAATGCATTGGGTAAAGTGATTAATCTCATGAGTAAATGTGAAGTGATGTGTAAAAAATATGCTATCTTGGTTCACAAGTATGTGTGGTAGTTAAACACTAAGACATGTTGTTTCATGTTTTAGGCATTGTCACATTTCAAGTCTTTTATTTATGCTCCTCTCATGTTTGTGATATTTTTCCCATGTTATTATTATTATCACCCCATGCTATATTATTCTTATCTATCCTCTTACTGGGAATCTTTATCACCCCTTTTTATGTATATCCTCAGGTTTCTACATGTACTAAGGAGAGTGCAAGTTCCAATAAGAAGCTAGAGAAGAAGAAATTCAATAAATGTTTATGTTTGATGTTGTAATTGTTATGTATGGTCCTAGTTTTCCCAAGACACTAAACCTTTGGACCCTCTATGTGTAATAATATTATTTTTTTTATCTTTTAAATGATTTAATAGTAATTTATGAAAAGTATGGGATGCTGTAGTAATTGCATGAAGAGATCCATCAAAAGTAAATTGTACCTTGAAATTAGTTGTTTTAGACACCTGACTTGGGATTACCCCAGATTAGAAAATATGAGAATGGATAATGGCGGATATTTAATCATTAGTTACAATGATAAATGGAAAATAATTGTACTTGGATAAATTGGTAATTCAAACTTATATTTAATTTCAAAATTACTATTTTTTGTTGTTTTATAATATAATATGTATAGAAACACACAAATAAGTGATAGTGGATTTCATGTGGAATTTAAAAAAATGATTATAATTTTTATTTTTTTTCAAAAATAAACTTTTTAACTAACTTATGAAATGAGAATAATTATTCTATTAATTTATGTTCATTATTTTCTCACAATTTTTGTTCTCCCTCATTATTATATAAGGAATCATGACTTTTCCATAGGATACCAGGAAACTAAAATATTCACCCACATTGAAAGATATCTAGAAAAGGATCTTTCAAAGATCAAACTAATAATTAATTTCTAGAGGATAATTTATATAACCCATGTCAATATGAAAAAAAATGTATCTTTCAGATCAAAGAAACTGGTTTCAACTTCACCACCATTAGAATTGCTTCACATGGACTTGTTTGGACCATCTAGTGTACATAGTTTTAATGGGGACAACTCTCTCTATTACCTTTTAGATTAAGTTTCTAGGTATACATGGGAGTTATTTTTATCTCACAAAACTGATGATTTTTCTTAATTTATTATTTATTTTAGATCTGTAAATATTCTTAGTTGACTTAGGATTAATACCATAAGATGTGATCATGACAGTGAGTTTTAAAATCAAGAAATTGAATATTTATCTTCAAAAAATGGATATAATTATAACTTTTATACCCATACAACCCCCAATAAGAATGTTTTTGCTGAAATAATAAATAACAAACAAAATGAATTTTCTATGACTATGATTAAGGAATATAACCTCCCTAAATAATTTTGGCAGAGGTTATGAATACATCCTTCTATAAAATTATTCTAGTTTTAATTACACCTCTCTTAAAGAAAACCCCTTATGAAAATTTTATCAATAGAAATACTAATGTTGATTAATTTATTTTTTTGGTTTTTAAGTCTTTATATTTAACACTAAGGATAATCATTGAAATATTTCTTCCTAGAGTCGTGAAGGATTTTTTTGGGTATTCATCCTCAATTAAATCATATAGAGTGTTTAAAAAAAGAACTAGGACTATGGAAGATTCTATTCATGTAAAATTTGGGGAGGAAGATCAACATGATCCTTGTAATCTTTCAAAAAACAACTACGATGATTTTTCAAAACCAGATATCAATACTAAACCATATGACACTTCTGTGAAACAGGCAAAAAAATCATCCAATCTTAATGAACTTTTACAACCAGACCCTGAACCTATAGATAAAAATGTGATGATCAACCCTACTTTTCAATGTTGTATTAGGATAAAATGATACCATACTATAGTTTTTTAGTTGGATACCTAGATATAAGCTCATAAACTATAACTTTTCTTAGGAATTAGGTAGACCATCAATAATTATTGTCACATCTAGAACCAAATAACATCACCGAGGAAAATAATGATGAATTATGGATAATAGATAAGTAATAATAACTTTATAAATTTTAAATAAATAATGTTTTGTAACTTGTTTATAGACTTGAAGAAACATTTACAATTGGAAGCAAAGGTATTTTGAATCAAGGTTGATGAATCTGGCACTATAGTATGGAATAAGTCTAGACTAGATACAAAAGGTTATTGTCATAAAGAGGATATAAACTATTAGGAAACCATTTCACATAGATCCATTCATGAATCCATTAAAAATTTTCTTTCTAATGAAGATTATTATTTTTTCAAATATATCAAATGGATTTCAATAGTGAATTCTTGAATTTTATATTGTTGAGGAAGGTTTTGTGGTAAAACCTTATAATTTTCAAACTCCTTATTTTAAAAATCAGGTATTCAAAATAAAAAACTAATTATATGGTTTAGAATATTCTCCTAGAACATAGAATGATAGGATCAGATCGTTTCTAATTTATAAAACAAATTTTAAAGATATATCTGACGATACTCCTTTTATAAAATAACTTCAAAAGATGTTTTCTTTTTCAAACCAATGTAGATGATAATATTTTTTTGTCATCTAAAAATTGATTGAGAATTTATTTTTCAAAAACAATTCCAAATGACATTATGACCAGTTTAATGGCTGAACTAAAATTCATTCTTGGTTTTTGGATGTTTTCATATACAAAAGGAATTATAATAAATCAATATAAGTATACCAAATATATTTTAAAAGGTTTATGTATGGATTTCACTATAAGTATTGATACCCCATTGAGTATCAGTACTAAGTAAGATCTTGATTAAGATAACCATCTTTTGTATCAAACTAGTTATGAGTTATGATTAGATTTCCATTATAAATAACCATTAGTTGACTAGATATTATGTTCAGTTTGTGAATTTTTAATTGTTTTAAAAAAATTCAAAAAGTATCTCACTTAATTACTATTAAAAGAGTTTTCAAATACCCCAATTATTTAACTAATTTAGGACTATTATATCCTAGAGAAAAATAATTTGACTTAGTGAGTCACACAAAGAATGATATTTGTGGGTCACTGTTAGATTAAAAAATATCCTATACAATATTTTATCTTTTGGTAAACTCTAAAGATTCTTGTTATAGTATGAAACACTTTTTTGATGCAATATCAATTCATGAAGTCCAATAAATATTGGAAGTTAGTTTCAATGCTCAAATTTTGTGGATGAAACACACATTACTAGATTATAGGCATTAATTAAAACATGTCCCTATAAATTATGACGGATGAAGTGAAATAAATATCTATAAGAATCGTGTTTATCACTCTATGATCATGTTCAATAAAATCATATTGATATAAGACATCACTTTTGGATAGATAATTTTCTAAAGGGTGATATTACTATTCAATTCATAGGAATTTAACATAATATGGCTAATATGTTTACTAATAAAATTAATAATGAGAGATAAGACTACCTGAAACATGAATTAGGAATGAATTTTTTTTATAATATAATTATGTAAATAACCCAACATTGGAAATTACCCACTATTAGAAACTACCCACCATTGGAAACTACCCACAATTAGAAATTTCCTGCCATTAATATTTTTTTTGTTTATTTATTCTATTTATTTTAATTTAAATACCTTATTTTAAAATTCCAATTATAAAATCCCTAAATGATATAAAATTTACCCTTATTGTAATTTGAAAGCACTCTCTCCCTCAGACCTCTTTAACTTCGAACTTCTGTGCTATCCATTCTCTCCTGAACATTTTCTTTCTCTCATTATTTCCCAACCCTTCATCTCGGTTGTAGTGGTTTGTGTGAATAGAACTTTTGAGTTAACTCATAAGTATTAGTGACCATTGTTGAAGTATATGAGATATTTGATCATATGTGTATTACATCAATAGATCCCACAACTCATGAATTGTAAAGTGGGACCTAAGAAGGGGGTAAATGATGATTTGTTGTTGTCCAGAATATAATTGGTTATTAAGGTAATCCCATACTAGGGATGGATTAAAATTTTCTCTAATAATGAGCGACCATTTTATCCTTGTTTGGAAGTCCTATTTTATAAATCTTTCGAGTTTCGTTTTGGGAAAAATAAAGATTGTATTCAGAGCATGATAGATGGATAAGAGTTACATTTTTTTCAATATAGTGGGATAAATGTTTTAAAGTGCATCCTGAAGGTGTTTCAAATGATAGTCATGGTTAAATTATGAGTGACAATGATTAATTTTTGTTTGAAGAAGCTTTGGAAGTTCTGGTTGGATATGGAAAATTAAGAAGACCCACAACAATCAAATTAGATTGCGAGTGCCAATTTTTATTATTATTTTACATCACATATTATGCCTGAGAAAAGGATACATCAGAATGATGAGATAACTGTATATATATCTACTATAAATTATGATACGGGGATAAAAAATCAATTTATGTAGGTTACTTATGGTTCCTACGATGTAAATTTTTATGTAATATTATATGTCAAACCCTTATATTTAACCAATGTTTATTTTGACTATGCTTCAGGCTAATGGTTTAGTAGATGAGGATGGTGTTTCTGATGTCATGTGTCGAGGTTTTTTATTGACCAGTAATATCTTTATAAAATGAAGATAAATTGGAACACATGGTCAAGGAAATGGTTTTATGATGCTTCTAATTTATATGAGGATTTTAATCTTATTGATCACCCTTCTACATAGAATAAACCTATTGTTTATGGATTAGATTGAGATGAAGTGTTAGAATAATATGATGAAGAGCATGAAGATATAAAGGCTAATGTAGCTGGGGATGATAAAGAGTTTTAAGTTGAGTAGAAATCTACATATGAGAGAAGATCTATTGATTGAGAAGGATGATGATGATGAGGAAACAAATGTTTTAGGGAAAGAATAGTCCATAAGTAATTATTCAAAATATTCTAGAAATTTTATAGATGAATATGATGCTGAAAATGGAAGTGATAAACGTGATAATGTGGTGAAATTAGTATAAGTGAAAAAGATAATGGAAATGGTTTAATAAATAATGATAGAGTGAATAAAATATATTTAGAGGAAAAATATAAAGGGGACGATGATGATGATGAAGGATGTAATGGTTGATCTGACCCAGCTCATCTAGATGATCTTGAGAATAGTCAGACTCATGTTCCCTCTCTAGTTGTATCTTGTTCTACTTGGTCTAAGGAGAGACCACGTTTTGTGATATATTTTTATGAATCTACATGAGATGTGTTGAGATATATAATTGATGGTGTGGAAAAACCTAGTTTTTTAGTCACCGAGTTGATCCTATAGATAGTGAACATGTTGAGCCTATAGTTGTGTCTTCTTACAAGATGGATGTATCTTCTTTGGTTGAGTGGGAACTATTTCTAGGGTATGTGAGACTTTTTTTAGAGTATTCAAATTCATATTATGATGAGATATATCCACCAAAGCATGCGGGACATGTTTCCCAAGTTCAATATGAGATATATCTTAAGGGATCATTGGTTGAGTAGATTTATGTAGTAATGGAACATCAAATATTCTCTTCAAATGTTCCTTCTAGATATGATCCATCAGAGAATACTATGATTCATGCTATTTTTTTTTACATTTTATAGTTATTTCTCATTCTCTTATTTTGGAAACTATTTCTAGAGAAGATATAGAGTCATTCAAATAGGGGATACTCTTTGATTTTGGTAGAATGTTGAGATGTTCAGCGCCTATAGTCACCCATCTCAGTGAGGGAGATACTAAGAACCATTTTTTAGGTAGTTTAATGATATACACAAACAAAAATGACTCATCAAATTTGGGAGGTTAAAATAGAAAATTGAAGATTTACTAATGAGGTGGACTCCCTGAGATCTATAGTGTATGAGATGAGAAATTATTTTCCTAAAAATCTCCCTATTTTTTAGATAGGTTGGATTCTATATAATCATTGGATTTAAATTCTATTACATTGCCTCATAATCCTTACTTGGATATAGAGCTTATTTGGTTTGTTTTTAGGGAGGAACTTCATTTCGTCTCAGGAGATGTATCTTCTAATCCCTAGGATAACCTATGTCAGATCAGACACAATTGTGATCATGTTTCTAAGATTGTATGGTAATTACTAAATGAAGTCATTTATGATAAATAATCCACTACCAAGGATATTAAATAATATATTTCTAAAATTTACTCCAATAATGATCTGAACTCCCATTTCAAGATTCTTTTTTAGAATAATCGGATGCTACTAGTCACCCAATCCTTCAAATAGATATTAAATCAGTTGAAGGTGATGAAACCTACGATGAATAAATTTATGGATGAAAAAGGAATTGTTTATTGACATGTATAATAGAGTAATAATCATTATGGATTTCATAATCCTGAAGAGACCTTTCTACCATGTCTCTGTTACTACAGTTGTTGCTCAATAGGCCATTCATGTGACTTCTCATCTGTCTAGTCCAGCCACCGACCCTTAGTATTTTAGAGAAGATATTTTCAAGAATATAAATTCTCATTTTCTAGCTTAGTTTTATCCTCTCAGTTTGTCTCCCAAGGAATCTGTTCCACATCTTCAAGTAGTGATTGTCAAAGAGCTATCATTTTCTACCTTAGCTCATATATCCACCACCACAGTCCCAACAACATCTACTTTATTTACCCCATCCCCTACCTCTATGACCCTATCTCTAAAAATTGATAATAACCTAATGATCATAGTTCATATGCTGAGATATGTTGATATTAGTTTTTTGTAGGGACTATCTTGTAATTTTTTTGCTGATGTAATACATTCATTTTTCACTTTTATGGAATATATTATACTATTCATATTTGTCTTATTTTAATTTTCTATAACTTAACTTATAATTTTTATAATCCATAATGGGGGAAGTTCCTATGAAATATATTTTATGGGAGAATATTTATCAGCCTTTATCTTTGATACCCTACCTTTGATACCAATTTTGATTTTTTCTATTTTAATTTTTTTGTTCACCTATATCATTAATCTTCTAAATAATTGAGAATATAACATTTTCAAATACATATATTTTATAAAAGTGTTTATTCTATAATTTTTTTCAAAAATTCCATGATTTGTTATCATCATATAGGGGGAATATTGATGAAACTGCCTAGTTTTAATTCAAAAAAATCATTCATTTTTAATGGTTTTACAATTTTCTGATATTATTTTATAATATAAGTTATTTTTATGAAATTATGTTTAAGTGTTGAAAAGTACTACCTTTAAAATTTGTTCACCTATACGATAGACCCACCACAATAAAAGACCCACCATCATAAAAGAGTTACCTCCTGGAATGGCTCACAACTAAAAACAATATATTGCTAAAAAAGATTCACAATCATAGTTGAGTCACCAAAAAAGTTTAGTCATAACTATAGTTTAGTCTCCAACAAGGAAAAGTCATCATTAAAAAAGACTCACCTCTAGACATTACGAACTACCATACTTTACCTACCATCATACAATTCATTGTTGGGTGTGATTCACCACTGAAGATGATCTGCCATCAGAAAAGTAATCATCAAGTATGACTCACTGCTGAATATGAGTATCCACCATTTAAAAAACAACAATATTACCTTCCACTAGATCATATTCTATTAGCCTGGATAAAATTTTGACGGACTTGCCTCTAAGAGTGTGCCACCGTCGTTATTCTAGGACTTTTGAGTTAAATTCTCCCAATGGCTATATTAAAGAAATTAATGTGAATGATTATGTCATGATTATTCATTATTTACTATGGTTGAACATTCAAGACTATGTTATAGATCAATATGGGGATGCATAAGATCATGTTAGTTTTTGTTCAAACATAACCTTTATCTTAGAGCATTATATATTCAAATAAGTCTCCCTCACGAGTGAATATGTGTTGGATGACAAAAAATATCCATTCTTAATGTAATATAAGGATCATTAAAGGAGAGATATCATTCCACATACTTACATACACATGTCATAAAAATAGTGGAGTAAAATACACTTTTAAATATTTTTTTACAATAGAAAAGAATATATCCTTACAAAGCTCTATTTTTCTACTAATTTCAGAGAAACGACTTAAACTCCTCTCCATGCCAAATCTGAGGAGACTCAAGAATCTAAATCATATCAGATCGAGAAAAAAAATATGTTCTTTATCTTAATGTTTTCCTTTTGTTTTTTTGTTTTTTTTTCAAGCAATGTGTTGTTTTTCTTTTTTGTGACAACACAAATTTCAAAAAAATATCTTTTTATTCAATTGTGCTAATTACACACAACACCAACTGTAAAAGGGGAATGTATTAACCAAATACATTACAATATTATAGAAATATGATATATTATATATATTTTAATGCATGAAATACTAAATTATATTGAATCATACACAAGAGTGACCTTCTTTGATAGCTTAAGTTACATGAAATATCAATATTCCTTGATAGCTTGTGTTACATTCACAACAGGGTTTCTCTAAATAACAATGTATTATTATAATATTATTATTTAATATAATTTGATATAAGTGATCCATTGTGTTAAGGGTTTAAAATAATATTATATAACTTATGAAAATTTAGGTTTTTATAAATATAAAATGGATTCATTGGTTACCAATTATTCGGAAATGAAAATAAGAACCAACTGGATACAAAAAAATTAATATTATTTTTATGCTTCCAAAAGTGTTTTGTATTACTAAACATAATTAATTAAAATTATTTAATTATTTTAATTAAATATATATGTTATATATTAAATAAAATGTTTTTAATATTAATCCATTTGATTTGATAGGAATAATATAAGAACAAACCCAATTTCACACATAAAACCTATATTTTTGGAAAGGTATTTTTAACGTCTTTTAATAGAGAATCCATTTCAAATGTGAATTTTGACACATTAATTGATTTTATTTGTTTATAAAACATCATATTTTAAATCAAAACAAAAAAATTAGGTTTGGGTTGATATTTTTATTTTTTTGGAAATATTAATTGTTTATAGTGAATAGTTAAAAAATATGGAATTTTAGTTCAAAACATTTTTTTCATTTAATTTATTATATATGTTAAAATTATAATTATAATTTTTTTAAAGATTAATTAGATTATATTTTTATCAATTAATTTAATTTATATCATTGGAAAAAATTACACAATGAAATTGATAATAAAAACATAGAAAAAATTTAGATGTTTTTACTTTAAAAACCCCTCATTGTCATCACGCTTGTAGGATTAAATTTAAATAAACATGTGCCACTTTTATTATTATAATTTGGAAAAATGGATTCCATATTTTTAATCACCCAAATATATAATGTCTAATAATTCCAAATATCTTTGAAAAAAAATACTAAATGTGATTAAAATTAATTACCACGATTAAGGTGACATTTAGATTAATAAGGAACTAAACATTATCATTAAGGATCAAAACGACCTATAAACTTGTACTAGAGATATTTGATGGAAATATTCTAACCCTATATTTTCTTTTATAGAAATTAATCCATTATTGTATCCACTTGAAACATGAAAAACTTTCATGGAATTGTATTGTCAAAATATTACAAGAGTGAAACTCCTCCTCCAATATAAAAATAAATTCTCTCATCCAACTTCCTCACACCAATCAGTCCACAATGGCTTGAATAATATCCACCTAAAAAGATACTCAAAATATATTACCTAATATTAAAATCATACCCCTGATTATAAATTAATTCATTGAATCCTTTGGTTCAAACCAAAAGGAGTTACCGAGTAAGAGGTAACAAACTTCGTCAAGGTTTTTTGTTTTATTTCAATTATATAATCCCTAAAGTATTATTATTTCAAGATTTTATAAAAAAAATTATCCTAAATATAATAATATGTTTTATTCTAATTTTTATACCTACACTCACAAAACATCCATTTAATGGGTAACAAACATACTGTTTATGTGTATGGCGAACTACCACCTCACGAAACGATTATTGTTCATTTTTCCTCCACCAAATTTTATAGTTGGAAATTATTATGGGTAATATGTTTTTATGTTACATATCTCATATTTAATATATATTTATACTTATTTAATAATTTTATAATACATACTTTTAATACTTTTAATTTTTCAATAATATGAAAACATTATTTGAGGAAGTGTGGACTACTGCCCCCTGAAATCAATGTGACTCATTCACATGATAAATGGAATGTATAAAGAATGGATTTAATTAAAAATATATGAAATATAAAAAAACTATGTTAAATTCATGAAATAATTATGTTTCTGTAAATATAATATATATCATTTTATTTGTTGCTCTTTCACACACATTGAAAGAGATAATGTTATCCATGGATGTGTGGACTACCGCCTCCCTGACATGATGTGATTCCTTTCTACATCACAAGAATTATACATATAATTATATAAGTATTAATAATATATTATTTAAGATATAATGATCATTTTTAATGATATTATTATACTAACCTTCTTTTCATAATGATTATTGAAAAATGATAACATTACTCATGCATACCTACGACCTACCATCTCCATGGTTGTAATGTTGACTCTTTTTTCATAACCATATTTAATTATTGGTTTTAAAAGTATGATAGTTGTATAAATATGATTTTTATTTCATGATTATTATTCTGGATATGTTTATGTAATGACCCATTTGACCATAGATGACCTACGAAAGTTATTTTTGTCACATAAATCAAATTTGGTCAAAACACCTGATGTGAACTTAATTTTTTAAATAGATTTATACAACAATGTAATAACTAAAATTAAAGTAATGATAAACATGAAAAATGTTCTCTATAAATTAAATAATTAATATAATTTTGTTACTCAGGAATTTAAATACACACGAGACAAGTTGGACACAGGGTATGAGATTTCGTCTCAATTTTCATTCTATATAGACATATATGTTGTTATACTCATAGTTTGTTTTATATGGTTTATAATATTTTTTTTGAAATTTAATATCACGAAAATGTATATTAATACGATATTATAAGTTTAATTTAATTCTATTCCTTAATGTATATTATTAATAAAATGTTTCGAATAGGTATGTGACACTTTTATATGTTTAAAATTATTCTCCTCAAGAGATTTTTAGTTGTCATATTTGCAATCTCAATTCATTTTGTGATTTTTAACCTTTTCATGAAAAAATAACCAAATTATTTTTCAACTAACACCATGTATATGGTGTATATAATTTTATTTTGTCATATAATATCATTATTTATTCATTTTTCATGTTATTTTGAGTATCAATTTGAAGTAATGAGTTTTGAATAAAAAGTTACCGAGTGGAAAAGAAATTCATAACCCAATTTATTTTCATTGGGTTATATTACATCCTTATTATAAATAATATTCTATAATTATGTATATAATTAATTTGAATATCTATTGATGTATTTCCTATTCTATATGCAGATTTATAGTTGATACACATAATATACACAATGATTGATTCTCACTTCAACATTATAATCTTTTCAAGGCTTCACTTTAAAATATCATTTTGATCAGGATTTTTTACCCTTAAATTTCCATTAATGAAAATTATTTGATAATTGTCTAATAAAACCTTTAATTTTATTCTCCTTTGGTTATTAATGACCATTATTAAGTAATAGTATAATTTTCCCACTCTTTGATACTCAAAATGTTTTAGAAAAAATTTTTAAGAAAACCCATCATTATTTATTTCTTTAGTCAGAGAACCTATTATCATCTAGAAACCATGTTATCTAATAATTTTTACAAAAACGTTATTAACATTATTTATTGAAGACATTTTTACCATTTTTTCTCTTTTACCAATGTTTTCAATGGGATATTATTGTCACTTTCCAAAAAAGACATGTTTTTAACCCCTTTTCAAGCAAAAGAAATGTTTTTACCTTATATGAAATATATAGATTTACCTATAATTATTCCTTTGAAGATTAATTTTCATGTTTAAAAGCCAAATTTTAATGAATTTTTTTAAATTTAATTTCAATGATATGGTTTTTCAAAAAAATTGATAATAAATTGATATTTTTCTCTGGAATGTTCAAAAAGATTTTTTATTTCTAATCATAATTGACAAAAACCCTTTATTTTACCCTACTTGGGATAATTATTTTGATACCATCCTTATTCTTCCTTTGGATGATTTATGATTTATTTGGGAAATGATAGTATTAAAATTCATTTCTTTAATTTATTTTTTAGTCCCCTTGAAATATTTAATATCCTATGATTATTTAACAATAAATTTAACCTGAATTATACATTCCATTTATCATGGATATTAATATTCCTAATCTATATATATCATTACTTAAGATTTTTACTTTGATAGTTTTTTGATTGTTTGGGGAAAATATTAATAAATCTGTATTCTTTATTCAATAAGGATATTTTTTTGGGGCTGACGCCTCATTTTGTTATTAATGAAAAGCAAAGACATATTTTTTTTAATTGGGTAGAGGGAGTCCCATTATATAGCCTGAAGGCCCAACGGGAATATATCCCATTAAATAGCCACTAGGCCCAATGTTTTGTCCAAATGGCCATTTGGTGAATAGAAATCCTCTAGTACCCCCATAGTACCCACCAATGCTACAGTGTCTTGTCACCACTACAGTGTCCTACAGCCTCTACAGTACTACTAAATTACCTACGCCAAATGGGTTTTCAACCCCCCCATTTTTCATGTAGGATTATGTGGTGCTTACCACTAAGACATACCCCAACTACAATAAGGTTATTTGATAAGGAAAATTATTTATTAATAAAATCGATTACTAGATGTGAAAAATGATTTGTAAATGCAATGATGGGTGGATTCTACAGTTTATATAGCTCCTCTATGTATTGATAGGTTCTCAAGATACAAATCAGTTGTGAAAATTAAATGTGTTTATATTCGTAGTTTTAAACTATCCATATGATTCATTTTAATAGTATAGGTTTTTATATTCATGATACATGACGTATAATAATTAAAAATTACTTTCATTTTGATTAATTTTTTATTATCTATGAAATTTTAACAGTATAAAATATATATATTCATTTGATTCTTAGTTTATTAATTAAATGGGATTTTTTATTATTTTCTACCCAATTCAAATTAATTTTTTCTTATATTGTTATTTCAATGACATGAATTTCCATTTATTACCTTTCCATATTGTTTATGCAATTACATATTAGTTTTTTGATTATATGGTATGAGTGCTCAATTAGTTACCATGCCATAATAATTATTCTCATTGATTCATTATTACTTCCTCTATACATTAACCTTACTCGACATTTGAGCACACCCTTATTATATTTCTCTCCCTTGGATTAAAATATGTGTTTTAATAATGGTGTATAGGGAAATACTAGATGGAATTTAGATAAAATATTTAAAAAATAGAAAAAAATCGCATTGTAATCATTGTATTAATTTCTAATAAAAGAATAATGTATGTTTATGGATTACCATGACTACCAAACACCTATTCTTTCAGGGCTTGATTCCTAGTAATCATTTCAATATAATTTATATCAGACACTAGCTCTGGGTTTCTAGGGCCAAGTCACAATATTTGGTATCAAATAATGTTTAGTAAGAACCTTAGTAACTAGATTTAAAAAAACATAGGTTATAGAACATAACCTTGTGTTTTAATTCTAAGATAAGTATAAAAGATCCTCCTAGAATTTTTTTAATTTATGGATTATGGGGGTCATCCTAGAAATACATCTATTTCTGGAAACTACATGTGGAGTTGATTTGGTCACTGATGTACCTAAGAGTAATAAATCAAAAATGGTGTTCCTAATCTATCACGCAGTAACCTTGTAAACAAAAACATGCCTTATTGGGCACCTATCCTAACAATCCATAGGAATAATCTTAGGATAGTTTAAATTTTCATTACAAACCATTATTAATGATTCAAATATATGATAAAAATGAATGTCCATGTTTAAAACTAAGTTGTTTAAGATTGATGATAAGTGGTCATGATTTAGAAATACAAAAAAATGATATTATGGATAAAACCTAGATCAATGTAGGACTTATGTGAAAAAAATGGATGACGTTTTTATGTATTAGGGTTGTATTAAAAACATTAGTTAAAAGTATATTTATAAATTAACCTTATTTCAAGGATATTTGTTAGACTGTTTTTGAAAATTATATTAATATGGTTTTAGAATAGAAAAACCTATAATCCTGGTGACTACCAATAATATCTCGTAAGGCTACGGGTCTTGAACCCATGATAGACGGATGATAAGGTTTTCATGCTAACCAATGACCTATGCAATGCGCTTGTTAAGTTTTAATTGTTTTTAGATAAACAATATGAGGAATAATTGTTAATGAGGAATTAGTATTATCACTTTTGAGGATTATAAATTAATATATTAACCTTAATGGTTTTATAAGATAGTTAAAGATAAATAGTTAGACTTTTCAATCTTTTATGGGCATTATTATCCTTTAAAAATTTATTTTAATGCTTCAAGCGTCAAAATTAATTTTTCAATGAATTATAAAACCAACCGAAGAAAAACCAATGGGTAAAATCCTATTTACAAAAATAAACCGAGTATGTAAATTTTCATACATCCTTAGGTAGTAAATGAATTACCCAACATTAGGGAAACAACATATAAATAAAATTTTGTCCTAATACCTTAATTTATATTGAACTTATGGCCTTCTAAATCTTTACAAGTTTATGGCTTCGAGGACATCAAATTTTTATTGATCATTCACTTGTTTTGAATTGATGACCTCAATCACTCCATATAAATATTTAAAATTTTCCTCTAAGTACATATTTTCACTTTCCATTAATGTTCTTCTATATCTAGACCTTGTGAAATTGTATCCCATGTTACCATTGTACTTCCCATTCTATATTTACTAGAGAATATTTTACGAACCCCTATCAGGATGTGAGATTTAAATGTAGGAAATATTAGACAAATATTGAGTTTAAATTTCAAGGACCCAATTTAATTAAGGTGTGTAGAATGTAACACCACATAATTATAAATTAAAATTTTTTATTCAACATTGTTTATGACATCAATGCCAAGTCTAAAAAGGGAATATATTTACCAGATGAATCTCAACATTAAATAAATAAATATAATATATATCTTTTAATGCATAAAATAGTAAGTTAGCTTGCATCACATGCAAGAGAACCATTCCATGATAGCTTGACTTACACGCAAGAGAGACCTTCCTTGATAGCATGTGTTACATGCAAAACCGAGTTTCACCAAATAAAAATGTATTATTACAATATTATTATTTAATATAATATGACATTACCATGATGTTATGTTATTGGTTATGAATATTATTAACTAAATTATGAAAATTTCTATTTATATAAATATATAATGGATCCATTGGTTACCAATTATCGAGAAATTAAAATAAGAACCCACTGGATATAAAAATGAAATATTAATTTTTTATGCATCCAAAAGAGTTTTGTCTTAATAAACATAATTAATTACAATTATTGATTTATTTTAAAGAAATATATATTGTATGTATTTAATAAAATATTTTTAATTTTCCTTAATTATGTTAGATAGGCATAATATAAGAACAAACTCAATTTCACGCTTAAAAACCAATATTTTTATAAAGGCAATTTTACCATCTTTTAATGAAAAAATCCATTTTAAATATGAATTTTGAAACTATAAATGATTTTATAGGTCAAAATAATCTTTATATTCTAAATATAAAAAAAACTAAGTTAGGGTGAATGTTTGATATTTTTTAGAAACTTATCATTTTTTAATGAATAGTTAATAATACTAAATTTTAGTTCAAAACTACTTTTTCATATAATTTATTTATATAGTAATATTATAGGTCTAATTGCTTTAAATTTAAAATTCAATAATATTTTTATCAAGTAATAAAATTTATCTCGTTGGAACAAATTTCATAATGAAATTGATTATAAAAAATAGAAAACTTTTAGACCTTTTTATTTAAGAAATCCCCATTGTCGCCACACTTGCAAGATTAAATTTAAATCAATTTATGCCACTTATATTATTAGAATTTGAATAAAAGGATTAAATATTTAAAGTTATAGGAATATATAAATTCTAATAATACCAACTTTTTTTGAAAAAAAATAGTACTAAATGTGATTAAAATTAATTACAAAGATCAATGTAAACTTTTTATTAATAAGGGACAAAACCATAACCTTAAGGCCCAATACGAGTTATAAACTTGTACAAGACCTATTACATGGACATATATCAATTATATACAAACTTGGATATCAATTTCAATATTATTTGATCCACTTGTAACATGAAAAATGTGAACGAAATTGCATTGCATATATACTACAATAGTTCCACAACCCATCAACTATAAAAAGGCATCCCGTCCTCCAACTTACTCACACCACTAAATCCACTTTTTTTAACCAAGTTACACCCAAATAGATACTCTACATACCTCCCCTCATATTAGAATAATACTCTTTGTTAGAAATAAATCCATGTAATCGTTTAGTTAAAACCGAAAGGAGTTATCCGAATAAGATGTAACAAACTTCCTCAAGTTGTTTTGTTTTATTTCAATTATATAATCATTAATGTAAAATTATTTAATGATTTTAGAAAAAAATAGCATCCTAAATATAATAATAGTTTTTTATACTAATGTTTTTATGTATAATCACACACAACCTTCTAATTGGTAACAAACATATTGTTTATGTTTACGACGAAATACCGCCTCACGAAACGATGATTGACCATTTTTCATTTACCAACATTCATGGATAGAAATTATGATGGAAAATATGTTTATATATTATATATATTATAATTATATTATATTTATACTTCTTTTATAATTTCATAACACATACATTTAATACTTTCCATCTTCTGTTAATACAAAAACATCATTTGAGGATGTGTGGATTACTGCCCCCTCAAATTGATCTGATTCATTCACATGATACCCGGAATGTATAAATAATGGTTTTAATTAAAACTATGTGAAAAATTAAACATATATATTAAAATAATTAAATAATTACATTTATATAAGTATAATATATATTATTTTATTTATTTCCCTTTCACAAACATTGAAAGCGATAACATCATTCATGGACGTGTGGACTACCGCCTCATCGACATGATTGTAACATTGATTCATTTTTCATAGCCGTATTTAATTACTAGTTTTAAAATTATTATTGATGTATAAATATGATAATTATTTCTGGACAATTATTTTTTAGATTTGTATGCAATGATCTATTTGACCATAGTTAACCTACCAAATTTTTTTTTGACACATAAACCAAATTTGGTCAAATCACCCGATGTAAACATATTTTTTAAGTATTTGCTTACTAAAATTAATAAATAAAATAAAATTAATGATTAAAATGAAAAATTATCTCAATAATATAAACATTTAACCTAATTTTTTAAAAAAAATGTAAATTCACTTGAGACATGTCAGATTCAAGGTGATGGATTTCATCTTAATTTACATTCCATTGAGACTTATTTGTCATTGTGCACCTAGTTTGTTTTTATATGGTGTATTTACATCCTTTATAAATGTAATATCATGAAAATATTTATTATAATGATATTATAAGCATCATTTAATGTTATTACTTCATGTATATTATGATTCAAATGTTTCAAAGTGGTATGGGACACTTTTAGTTGTTTAAATATTATTCTCTTCAAGAATTTTTTTAATGTTAATCTTTTCAATATAACATCCTTTACTGATTTTAAACATTTTCTTCAAAAAATAACATAAATATTGTGAACAAAATTAATTATATATTGTGTACATAATTCCTTTTTTAAATAATATCATGATTCGTTCATTTTATATGATATTTTCGATTTCAATTTGAACTATTCCATCTAATGGGATTTGAATTAAAAGTTAGTGAGTGGAAAACAATTTGAAAACACAGTTTATATTAATTAGGTTATATTAGTTCCTCATTGTTGTTAATATTCTATGGTTATGTGTATAATTACTTTTAATATCTATTGATGTATTTCTTATTATATATGTGGATTTACAGTTTATACACATAATCTACACATTGATTTATTCTCACTTGAACATTATAATATTTTCAAGAGTTTACATTAAAATTTCATTTTGATTGAGATTTTTTAAAAATAAATTTACATCAAAGTAAATTATTTTATAATTATCAAATAAAACCTTTACTTTTATTCTCTTATGGTTATTCATGAACTTTATTAAGTAATAGTACTATTTTCCTACTCTTTGGTACTCAAAATATTTTTGAAAATATTTTTATGAAAACCTAAAATTATTTCTCTCTTTAGTTTTCTAACCTATCTTAATCTATAAACCGTGTTATCTAAGAATTGTTCCAAAATTTTTATTAAAACTTTTTAGTAAATATATGTTTAACCTTTTTTATCTTTTAAAAATGTTTCCAATGGAATATTATTGTCACTTACTAAACATGACATATTTATAACCTTTTAACATGGATAATTAATGTTCATTTTAATATTTATGGAATGTATAGATTTACCTTCTGTTATTCTTTTGGTGATTCATTTTCATGTTAAAAAAAATTAAATATTTTTTCCAAAATTTAATTTCAATGATAATGTTTTTTAAAATGTTTTTCATAATAAATTTATATTTTTCTCAGGAATGATCCAAAAGATTTTTTTTCTATTCATCAAAGAAAAAAACACTTTATTTTACTCCACATGGGATATATTTTATTGATACCTTATTTATTCTTCCTTTGGATGGTTTTTTAGTGATTTGGAAAAGGATATTATTCACATTAACATACATCAATAATTTTTATTCCCCTTGAAATATTCAATCTTTTATGACCGTTGAATAATAAATTTCCCCTAAATTATAAATTTCATTTATCAGGGATATTTTATTTCATAAACTATATACATATTTACATAAGGTGTCTACTTTGACAATTATTTTATTTTTTGTGTAAATATTGATAAATTCAGATTCATTGTTTAATAATGATAATTAGTAAAGAATATTGTTTATTAATTTAATTTACTACATGATGTGATGAATGATTTGGACATGAAATGAAGAGTATAGACAAGAGTTTATATATGTCCTCAATGTATCAAAAAGTTCTCATGATATAAATTAGATGCAATAATTAAATTGGTTTCTATCCATTTTTTAAAATTTCCTTAGAATTAATCTTAATATTATAGGTTTTCAAATTCATGAGACATTTTGTCCAATAATTAAACATTTCCTTCATTTTGATTTATATTTTATTATCCAAGATATTTTCACAATATAAAATCTATGGATGCATTTAATTCCCATTTATTCATTAAATGGAATGGTTTTTTTATTTATCATATTCAAATTGATTTTTCCTTATCTAGTTATTTCAATGGAATGTGTTTCCATTTATTATCATTCCATATTTTTTATTCACTTACTTATCTGTTTTTTGATTATATGGTATGAGTGCTCAATTATATAACATTCCATAATAATTATTCTCTTAGATTCATTATTAGTTCTGTTATACTTTAACCTTACTCTGAATTTGAGAACTACATTATTATGTTTCTTTCCCCGGTATTCTAATAAGTTTACTAAGATTGATTTTTTGGGAAATACTAGATGAAATATAGTTATAAATATTGAAAGAATAAAAAAAATTATGTTTTAATCAGTTTATTAATTTCTAATATAATACTAATGTATGTATCTGGATTACCAATACTGCTAAACTCTTTGTATTTCTGGGCTTGATTACTTGTAATCATTCCAATGTAATTAATATCAAACATGGACTTTGGGATTCTACGGTCGGTTGGCTATAGTTGGTATCAAATAAATTTTAGTAACATCCTTGGGAACTAGATTTTGGAAAACATAGGTTATAGAACACAACCTTATGTTAGAATTATAGGATATGTATAAAATAAAATCATAGAATTTTTTTGTGGTGTATATTATGGCGGTTTTTCTAGAAATACACCTATGTATAGATTCTACAAGTGGGTATGGTTTCGGTACTGATGCACCTAGGATTAATAAATCCGATAATGTGTTCTGAACCTAACATACAGTAACCTGGTACACAACAATGGGCATTCCTACAAACCTGGTTCGACACTCCTTGAGAATATTTTTGGACATATCACATTTTCATTACTAACCATTAATAATGATTTAAATAGATAATAAAAAATAAATGTGCTTGTTTAAACCAAAGGAGTTTTAGATTGAAAATAAGTCGTCGTGATTTAGAAACACTACAAATAATATTATGAATAAGCCCTTATTCAAGGAAGGGCACATGTGAAATAAATGGATGAAGGATTTTTGTATTTGGATTGTATTGAAATCATTAATTAAAATTATATTTAAAAATTAACCTTATTTCATGTATTTACATTATATTTTATTAAAAATTAATTTAATACTATTTTAGAATTGGAAAAATTATTTGTTGGGTAACAACAAATCATATCTGGTAAGGTTGTGGGTCTTGAACCAATGATCTAAGGATGATAAGTGTTTAATGAAAACAACAAACCAATGAAATATCCTGGTTAATTTTTTATTGTTGGTAGTTAAACGGTTTAATGAATAAATGTTAATGAAGAAATAATTATATTTATTTTTATGATTATAGATTAATATTTTAACCATATTGGTTATTGAAGATAGTTATAGACAAATAATTAGACTTTTCACTATTTTATGGGCCTTAAGATACTTTAAAATGTATTTTAACGCTTCAATCATCAGAATTACGTTTTGGATGAATTAGAAAACAAATCGATGAAAAACCAAAGGATGAAACTTTATTTATAGAAATATATCAAGTAAATTGTCTTATATCCTTTGGAAGTAAATAAATTACCCAAAATTAGGGAAATTATATAGAAATAAAATTTTGTCATAATACCTTAATTTATGTTGAACTGATTGACTTATAAGTCATCACAATTTTTTGGCTTTGATTGCATCAACTATTTATTGATCATTCAGTTGATTTTAATTTATGAACTTAATCACTCCTTAAAAATATATACTAATTTTCTCCATGTACATATTTTCAATTTCCACTTATTTTCTTGCACATAGAGACATAGTTAAATTGTATTCTATGTGGCCTTTGTACTTCCATTCTATCTTTACTGGAGAATATTTTACGCACCCCTCTCACGATATGGGATTTCAATAATGGAAATATCACAACAATATTGACATTAAATTGAATGGATAAAGTTTATTTAAGGTATGTAGAATGTAACACCATGAAATTATAAAGTACAACTTGGTTTGGGTTTATGACATGAACACCAAGTATAAAAATGGAATATATTAACCTGATAAATTTAAATATTAAATAAATATAATATATTATATATATTTTAATCCAAAAGACAATATGTTATCTTTCATTGCATAAAATAATGTCCATCCTAGAAATCATGGGTTACATGCAAGAGAGACCTTCCTCGATAGCTTGTGTTACACGCCATGCCAAGTTTCACCGATAATATTATTATTTAATATAATATGATATAACCTAGCTGTTATGTTAGATGTTATATATATTAAAATCTAATTTAAAAAAAAATTATGTTTATATAAATATAAAATTGATTCATTAGTTACCAATTAATGAGAATTTAAAATAAGAACCAATTAGATATAAAAAGAAATATAAATACTTTTATGCTTCCAAAGGAGTTTTCTATTAATAAACATAATTAATTACAATTATTTGTTCATTTTAATGAAATATATATGCTATATTTTCAATACAATATTTTTTAAATTCATCCATTTGATTTTATAAGAATAATATAAGAATAAACCCAATTTCATGTATAAAAAAACATATTTTTATAAAGGTAATTTTATCAACTTTTAATAGAAAACGAATTTTAAATATTAATTTTTAAACTAAAATTTATTTTAAATTCCAAAATAAACTTCATATTTTAATTAAAAAAATTTAAAAACTCGGTTACTATGAATTTTTTATATTTTTTAGATATATATAATTTTTTAATTAATTTTTAAAAATACTGAATTTTTGTTCAAAAAAATTGCATATAATTTATTTATAAGGATAAAATATAAATATTATTGGCTTTAAATTTTAATGAGATAATATTCTTTTAAATTAATAAAATTTTTCTAATTTTAATTATTTTCACATTGAAATTGATTAAAAAAACATTGGAAACTTTCAAACATTTTTAGATTAAAAACCCACATTGTCATCATCTCTATGGGATTAAATTTAAATAAATGTATGCCCATTCTATGAATATAATTTAAAAAAATTGAAGTGCCCAGATCAGTGTGAATCACTGAGAGGGGGAGGGGGTGAATCAGTGATCCCTTAAAACTTTTTACTAATTGATTCCTTATCAATTAAACCTCTATGGCTGGTTAAAGCCTCGATCCACTCTTCTTGTATCTCTCACCTTTCCTCGAATGATGCAGTAAATGTAAAGGCACTGGACACAAGGATTTACAAGGTTCGGCACCAAAGGCCTACGTTCTTGCCATGTTGGTTATACACCCCAACATGGTTTCTCCATTATAACTTGTTAGAATTACAATGGTCGATACAGCTTCCCACCGTATCTCTCCTGAGTCCCACAGGAGGGTCTTTATACTGCTTCACACAGTGTTACCAGAGTCCCACTGGCCTGCTCCAGAATCCCACTGAAGACTTCTTCCACCATGAGTCTCACAGGGGGCTTCTCCTGGCTCCTCGAGTCACACGAGTAGCTCTTCTTCTTGTTCAGTTCTTCAAGTAACTTCAGCAGTCTGGGATAAAGACTGCTGGCCTTGCTCTGTACCTCTGCTCACTTGTGATGAACAGGTCTTCTCGTCTTGCTCAGGATTTATCTCCTTCTTCTCAGGATGACCTGGCTTCTCTCTCCAACTACAGAATACTCAGACAACTGATATCTTTAACTTCAGTCTGGTCCAGTCTCACATCACATCAACTTCATGCACTGAATGCATGGCAACTCTGCATCCTCATGCACTGACTGCATGGCCTTCTCAAATCTCTTCAAGAACATCAAGTCTTGGACAACTCAAATGCACACGACCAGATTTGTCTTTGTTCACGTGTGCATGTGCATGCATGTATGCATGCACTCCCCATCTTCCTTCTCTTGGTGCAATAAACCCTCAGAGGGTATATTCTCTTTAAGCACACACACCTTCTTCACTCACACACTTTGTTCAATTTGTTCACACACTTAATGTGTGTTATACTTTAGTGTGGATGTCCTCTTCTTTCTTCTTCTAAACGTGTACACTTTGCACACACCTAGGTTCCGGCCTCTTCTTGTCTAGCACACACAACTTGTTTCTTCCTCTTGCACACACACACAAAATGTGTTCTTCTTTGTTGTGGTCTACACTCTTTATGCACACACACGGCTTGGCCTTCTTCCTCTTCTTGTTTTGCACACACACAAAATATGTTCTTTTATTTGTTCTTAAAAGTGTGCACCCACAAGGCTACGGCCTTCCTTGCTTCTTTGCACACACTAAGTGTTTTCACTTGGTGCACACACAAGGCATGCAAGCCTCGGGTCCTCTTCTCCACTTGGCACACACACGAGGCAAGGCCTCGGCCTTCTTTGGCACACACACACAATGTGTGTAAAACACAACCCGAACTCCACTTGTATGCAGGCGTGCAAGGGTTGCGGCCAAACTTCTCAACACTACCGCACAGGGGGCGCGGTGCACAGAGGGAGCGCGCAAGGTCCTACCGCGCAGCCCAATCCTCCTTCCTGGCGCGCAAAGAATTAGCGCGCAGGGTACCCTTCTTCTTGTCGCGCAAAGGTGTTGCGTGCAAGGGACTCCAGCCGCACAAGTAAACTTGCGCGGGGCTTCAAAATCTTCGCGAGGCAGAGCACTCACGGGGCTTCTTTCAAGTTCATCAGCAAGCATCATCGAGGTCTCGGCCTCTCTTTATATAGGCAGAGGGATGCCACAACTTCCGCGTGAGATATCTCTCAAATACCCGCAACTTTCGGGTTTTCAAGATTCTGCAAATCTTGAACTTTCTCTCTTGTTTCACGCGGGTTCCCTCCTCTGTTATTTTTCTCTTCGTGCATGCTTCGTTGAACGTGTGCCTGGCCCTTTTTTTTTAAACCCAATCCATGCAAAGCATCAACACCGAATGGCCTCGCACCTTCGGTTGCTTCGGCCGAACTTCGAATTCTCTCATGATGCATGCATGCAACATTTTAATGCATGCATGAGTTCGTTATGGACAGACGATCACAATGGTGGCTTTACTTCGATCAGCGGTGGCCGGGAGCTTGAAAACATGTCTCGGGATGCTCCTGGTTCGAACGGAGCTCTCGGGGAGCCTTCGGCTGAGCTCGAGGAAGGAGATTCCTCGGAGCCGTCGGATCATCTCTTTGGATGGCTACGATCAGAATGGGCCGCGGAAGATTAGATGTGCGGCCGAGATCTGGCGCGCGATCAATCGAGCGGCCAGGATTCGCTCCTGGAAATTTTTCCGCGTCCCACATCGAAACGGCGAGTGGATTTTCCGCGCTTTATCACCCTGGCGCTCCCATCCTTACCTCAGTTGCATCTTCTCCCTCCACGGTGCCGCCCCGCACCATGTTCTCCCTGCGGGCGCGCTCTGCGCCCACTCTGCTCCCTGCGGGCGCGCCACTGGCGCCCACTATGCACGCTGATACTCATGGGGGCTCGCTCCCTACGCCCCTGCCGCACTCCTTCGGGCGTGCCCCAGGCGCCCATGCGGTGTCTTGGGTGTGCGCCCTGCCGCCCTGGCTCGCCCCACGGGTTCCCCCATGGGCGTCGTGCCCTAGAGCCCATGCCTTGGGGTTGAACCCTCAAGGTGCCTTGGCTGGCCATATTTTTTGCTTAAGTGTAGAACCTAGCCTTTGTGTAAAAACAAAGTTACTAAGTACCAAATACCAAGCCACTACTTCCAAGCCATTCTCCTATAAGCCATTTCTTCTCTCTTCTTCTTAGGAATTCATCAATCCTCCTCTCATATGATCTTCACTTAGGATATCGAATTTCCGAAGGTTCATCTTCATCAATCGAACTCCTGAATCAAACAAATCTTCAATGTTCTTCATTGATCCAATCAGAGATCAAGTTGGATCAAATTCTCCAAATTCACATACACTAGGAGATAGTGCATGGACATATTTAATCCACTTCATCCACTTAGAACTTATGGATGGATCACTTTCAACTCCTCATGCATTGTCAGTACAATGCATGGTCTTCAATCAATGTTGTGACATTGTATCCAGTTGATACAAGTTCTTGGAAATTTAAGAACAGCTCAACAATCGTCTGATTTACATAGAGAATGTTTCAACCACAACATCCTATGTTACTTAGTGAATATCCTAAGTTACATACATCTTAGTACCATGGCCATTCTCCTTCATCACCATCACCATCACATCCTTTGGCATTCACATCTTGACATTCCTTGACATCCGTTCATTCCATGACAACATCATGCCTTATTGACAACAAATGCAACACAATGCACTTCAATCTCCCCCTTTGTATTTGTTGTCAATACACTTCTTCAGCACATATGAATGGGTCAATATGTGTGCCAATATTTTCTCCCCCTTATTGGCAATCAAATGCAAAGGTGTGGTGTGGTTCTCTTTCAAAAATCACTTCCTCCCTTCGAATAGCATTTTCTTGAAAATCACTAAGAGAGGGATGATGTCACATGTTCTCTTTAGCAAAGAACCTTTAGTAAATCAACTCTAAGTCTACTTGGGCTAACCCGGTGTAGAAAACAAGAGTGATGTAACCAAGGTACTCAATGCTGTCCAACATTCACAATACATGTGAGATCATGCTTCAAGGGGCTTGAAATTTTTCAGATATAACAATGAATTTTCTAAATCCTGCACATACTTCACAAAACACATTAGAATGTTCAAGTGCAAAGATAAAGCTCCCCCTTTCATCCATTTGTCTTCAATCCATACTCCCCCTTAATTGACAAGATAAACTCAACTAAGAAATAAGGGATGAAAGTATGATTGGAATACCTTCACTTTTCTCAAGATGGTATTAATCTCAGAATCCCATCTTCTTCAGATTGGCTCCCCCTGAAAGGGTGCACTCCATTCTGTCCAAACCATCCTCCAGCTGAGAATGATCATCATTTTCAATTCCCTGCAATGTCAGCACATGTAAATACAAGTGATTAGGGAATAAGATAGAACCTCCTTGGTTCATCAATGTGAACAACAAGGTTGAGAAGATTCTCTCAACCGAGATGTCCCATTTTCACCATTCTTCACACTTGCACATTTGATCTTCAATGATGTTTGTGCTGGTGTGGATCTCAATACATCTTCATTTGAAATCTTCTTCTTCCCTTTTGCCTTAGCAATTTCCAGAACTTCATCTTCAGCTCTTTGTAGATCTTTGGCAAGTTGCAACTGATTTGGCCATATGACTAGTAAATCATTTGGAAGAGTGGCCTCAGTTTTGGATGTTCCACATGGTTCTTTGGATGCTGCTAAGCTACCTCTCTTAGGCAACTTATTTTCAATCAATCCCTTCTTCTTCTGGATTGATTGTCTTTTGGAGTTCAGTATGCTTCTATTTAGTTTCATGGCTTCTTTACAAAGGTCCATGATGTGTCCTTTCTTTCCACAGTAGAAGCATGTTTTCTTGGTGGTCCTTCTGGATGCATCACCCTTCTTGGATTTCGACTCCAAGGACTTCTTTTCCTTTTTCAAAATCTTCTTGGGAGCATCTTCAACTTCCTTCTTGCTTCCCAAGGATTCTTTCTGAGCCAGGTTCTGTGATCTTTTCTTCTTTTGAGCTCTAGATACAGTTGGAGATTGACGTGTATCTCTTTGACCACTTTTTCACACATCCCAGATGTTGTCAAGTAATCCAAATCTATTTGCAATAAACATATGTCTCTAGACCTGTGGATGCTTCTTCTTTTCTTCTGGCTTGCTCCCCCTTGGCATGGGCTTCCTTTGTGCTTTGACATTCAGTGGATTGTACCAACAATCCTTTGCACAGTGCCCATACTTATTATAACACCAACACTGACCCACAAATCTTGACCTCTTCAGTCCTTCTGATTGTTGGGTACTTTTCTTGACTTGCTGTGTTGTTTCAGGAGAGCATTCTTTCTTCACGGTCTTCATCCATACTTGTTTGGATTCATTCTTCCATCCCGCACTTTTAGTAGAAACACTTTTAGAAGCATGAGTACAAGATGGTATGGATGGTACCTTCTTTTTAGAAGATGTTTCCCTTTCATTAGAGGATGTCTTTCTTTTAGAATCATCCTGCTCAATGCATACTTGAGTAGCAACATTTCTCCTTTCAGCTGACTGGGAGGCTTCAGCTTTGGGTGATTGCAGATTTTTCAATATCACCTCTAGTTCTAAGCATTTCATATTGAGGGAGTTCTTCTCATCCTCAACAGTTCTTAGCCTTCCTTCCCAATTTTCTTTCAGCTGTTCTAGTTGGTCTTCATGCACCTTTTTCATTTCTTGTAATGAATTGTCAAGCTCCTTTACCCTGTTTACTTTGTCTTCAAGTTGAGCATCTCTGACATTCATTGAAACTTTGTGCCTCTTTTCCAGTGCATGGAAAACATCTCTGACCATTATTTTAAAGAAATCTTTCTCAGAAAGGCTCCTTTGCAATTCTTCAGCAGTGTCTTCATATCTATCATTGCAAAGAGAAACTGTTTCATCCTTAGCCTTCACCAGCTTTCTGAGAGTGTTGGTTATGCCAACCCTTTTAGCCAATTGGATTTCCAGTGAATTGGCTTCATCTTCTAGCTGTAATTTTTCTTCTTGAAGATCAAGGATGCCTGTAGCTATACACATTGCCACTTCCTTGGGGACTCTCTTCTGAAGATATTTTCGTGCATTTAGAAGATCATCGTATGTTCGAACTTCATCACAGCTAGAGCAGGCTTCATCAGAAGAATGATAGAAGGAATTGTCATCTGATGTGACTTTCATAGTACCTTCCATAGAAGGTGTTTCTCTATTTGTAGCAACCATCTTCTTCATCTTCTTGGCCTGTTTCTTCATTCTGTTTTTCAGAGTCTTGGCAGATATCTCCATTTGAGGCTGGTCACTCATTTCCTCAAATCTGCACTTCATAAAGACTCCCTTGGATCTTTTAGAGGTAACCTCCCCTCTGATACCAATTGAAGTGCCCAGATCAGTGTGAATCACTGAGAGGGGGAGGGGGTGAATCAGTGATCCCTTAAAACTTTTTACTAATTGATTCCTTATCAATTAAACCTCTATGGCTGGTTAAAGCCTCGATCCACTCTTCTTGTATCTCTCACCTTTCCTCGAATGATGCAGTAAATGTAAAGTCACTGGACACAAGGATTTACAAGGTTCGGCACCAAAGGCCTACGTCCTTGCCATGTTGGTAATACACCCCAACATGGTTTCTCCATTATAACTTGTTAGAATTACAATGGTCGATATAGCTTCCCACCGTATCTCTCCTAAGTCCCACAGGAGGGTCTTTATACTGCTTCACACAGTGTTACCAGAGTCCCACTGGCCTGCTCCAGAATCCCACTAAAGACTTCTTCCACCCTGAGTCTCACAGGGGGCTTCTCCTGGCTCCTCGAGTCACACGAGTAGCTCTTCTTCTTATTCAGTTCTTCAAGTAACTTCAGCAGTCTGGGATAAAGACTGCTGGCCTTGCTCTGTACCTCTGCTCACTTGTGATGAACAGGTCTTCTCCTCTTGCTCAGGATTTATCTCCTTCTTCTCAGGATGACCTGGCTTCTCTCTCCAACTACTGAATACTCAGACAACTGATATCTTTAACTTCAGTCTGGTCCAGTCTCACATCACATCAACTTCATGCACTGAATGCATGGCAACTCTGCATCCTCATGCACTGACTGCATGGCCTTCTCAAATCTCTTCAAGAACTTCAAGTCTTGGACAACTCAAATGCACACAACCAGATTTGTCTTTGTTCACGTGTGCATGTGCATGCATGTATGCATGCACTCCCCTTCTTCCTTCTATTGGTGAAATAAACCCTCAGAGGGTATATTCTCTTTAAGCACACACACCTTCTTCACTCACACACTTTGTTCAATTTGTTCACACCCTTAATGTGTGTTATACTTTAGTGTGGATGTCCTCTTCTTTCTTCTTCTAAACGTGTACACTTTTCACACACCTAGGTTCTGGCCTCTTCTTGTCTAGCACACACAACTTGTTTCTTCCTCTTGCACGCACACACAAAATGTGTTCTTCTTTGTTGTGGTCTACACTCTTTATGCACACACACGGCTTGGCCTTCTTCCTCTTCTTGTTTTGCACACACAAAAAATATGTTCTTTTATTTGTTCTTCAAAGTGTGCACCCACAAGGCTACGGCCTTCCTTGCTTCTTTGCACACACTAAGTGTTTTCACTTGGTGCACACACAAGGCATGCAAGCCTCGGGTCCTCTTCTCCACTTGGCACACACACGAGGCAAGGCCTCGGCCTTCTTTGGCACACACACACAATGTGTGTAAAACAGAACCCGAACTCCACTTGTATGCAGGCGCGCAAGGGTTGCGGCCAAACTTCTCAACACTACCGCGCAGGGGGCGCGGTGCATAGAGGGAGCGTGCAAGGTCCTACCGCGCAGCCCAATCCTCCTTCCTGGCGCGCAAAGAATTAGCACGCAGGGTACCCTTCTTCTTGTCACGCAAAGGTGTTGCGCGCAAGGGACTCCAGCCGCACAAGTAAACTTGCGCGGGGCTTCAAAATCTTCGCGAGGTGGAGCACTCACGGGGCTTCTTTCAAGTTCATCAGCAAGCATCATCGAGGTCTCGGCCTCTCTTTATATAGGCAGAGGGATGCCACAACTTCCGCGTGAGATATCTCTCAAATCCCCGCAACTTTCGGGTTTTCAAGATTCTGCAAATCTTGAACTTTCTCTCTTGTTTCACGCGGGTTCCCTCCTCTGTTATTTTTCTCTTCGTGCATGCTTCGTTGAACGTGTGCATGGCCCTTTTTTTTAACCCAATCCATGCAAAGCATCAACACCGAATGGCCTCGCACCTTCGGTTGCTTCGGCCGAACTTTGAATTCTCTCATGATGCATGCATGCAACATTTTAATGCATGCATGAGTTCGTTATGGCCAGACGATCACAATGGTGGCTTTACTTCGATCAGCGGTGGTCGGGAGCTCGAAAACATGTCTCGGGATGCTCCTGGTTCGAACGGAGCTCGCGCGGAGCCTTCGGCTGAGCTCGAGGAAGGAGATGCCTCGGAGCCGTCGGATCATCTCTTTGGACGACTGCGATCAGAATGGGCCGCGGCAGATTAGATGTGCGGCCGAGATCTGGCGCGCGATCAATCGAGCGGCCAGGATTCGCTCCTGGAAATTTTTCCGCGTCCCACATCGAAACGGCGAGCGGATTTTCCGCGCTTTATCACCCTAGCGCTCCCATCCTTACCTCAGTTGCATCTTCTCCCTCCACGGTGCCGCCCCGCACCGTGTTCTCCCTGCGGGCGCGCTCTGCGCCCACTCTGCTCCCTGCGGGCGCGCCACTGGTGCCCACTATGCACGCTGATACTCTTGGGGGCTCGCTCCCTACGCCCCTGCCGCGCTCCTTCGGGCGTGACCCAGGCGCCCATGCGGTGTCTTGGGTGTGCGCCCTACCGCCCTGGCTCTCCCCACGGGTTCCCCCATGGGCGTGGTGCCCTAGCGCCCATGCCTTGGGGTTGAACCCTCAAGGTGCCTTGGCTGGCCATATTTTTTGCTTAAGTGTAGAACCTAGCCATTGTGTAAAAACAAAGTTACTAAGTACCAAATGCCAAGCCACTACTTCCAAGCCATTCTCCTCAAAGCCATTTCTTCTCTCTTCTTCTTAGGAATTCATCAATCCTCCTCTCATATGATCTTCACTTAGGATATCGAATTCCCGAAGGTTCATCTTCATCAATCGAACTCCTGAATCAAACAAATCTTCAATGTTCTTCATTGATCCAATCAGAGATCAAGTTGGATCAAATTCTCCAAATTCACATACACTAGGAGATAGTGCATGGACATATTTAATCCACTTCATCCACTTAGAACTTATAGATGGATCACTTTCAACACCTCATGCATTGTCAGTACAATGCATGGTCTTCAAACAATGTTGTGACATTGTATCCAGTTGATACAAGTTCTTGGAAATTTAAGAACAGCTCAACAATCGTCTGATTTACATAGAGAATGTTTCAACCACAACATCCTATGTTACTTAGTGAATCTCCTAAGTGACATACATCTTAGTACCATGGCCATTATCCTTCATCACCATCACCATCACATCCTTTGGCATTCACATCTTGACATTCCTTGACATCTGTTCATTCCATGACAACATCATGCCTTATTGACAAAAAATGCAACACAATGCACTTCAAAAATGAATTCATTAACTAGAATAATCAAAATTTATAATGTAACGCCCCGACCCCAGTTGCCCAGAGTCGGTGCATTAATTACATAACATTGGCATGATCACAAGAAAGATCGAATCTCGAAAGACCGATTGGTTTAGTAGCCTTAGAAACACTAGATATATTCATAAGTTTTACATTACATCATAAAATGAAAAACTACTACAACAACATAATGTTTCCACAGTCCACACTATAATCCCCTCATAATATCCCTGCAGGTCATTCATAACTTACATCTTCACTTCCTGGGAAACATAAAACATAGAAAAGGGATGAGCTCAAATGCCCAGTAAGGATAACAATATAGCGGAAACTTTCATCAATAAGAATAAACATTTAAGGCAATGTATAACTAAAACAAAAGCCTTTTAAACATGAACTTTCAACATGGTATGGCATAACTAAAATGAAATAATGCCATTTACTTATTCACATGGATATTCTACTAATCGAATAATCACATGCAAAAATCAATAACCACTTTCATAATGTTGGAATGCATAATGCCAGACTATCATAACCACATAGCCAAGGCCTCGTGCCAAGACTACAAATAAGATTTTGTCAAGGCCTTGTGCCAAGACACTAGTTTGTCTCATGAGACCTACCGATGCATCAAGGAGCTATAGCGGGCTCCACCCGTCACTTATTAAGTCCAATGCATTCCCATATGAAAAGGTTTAAACATAACATAAACATTCATATTAAAACTAGCATACGAAATGTCAATAATTTCACCATAAACTATGAATGGTATAAAAATAGCACATCCACAGTCAAACATATCACAAAACCTTCAATACAATATAGAAGTTTTGTATCATAATAAATCAACTTCAAATAAGCGTAAAATCCATCAAAGGATGTTGACATAGATGAAATCAAAACACTTTTTAGAGAAATATCTCTTTCTATTTTTGAAATCATTTGAGAGCCATATGAAATAAAACATTTTCTTTGAAAATAACATTATAAGCTTGTAAGGAAAGCTTTGAAGATTTTATAACAGCGGAAGATAACCGCACCCGCCGTATAAGTTAAAAAAACATTCTTACCTTAATTCTGTCGAAAAGGTTAAAAAGGACCTTGTTTTGAAAATGACGGAAAGATTCCTTTATAAACCACTTATAGAAGTCAAAAAGGGTATAAATGACTTTAACTCATACTCTAGTAAATAGTAAAAATATTTTGAAATACATTTTTAAGAAACATGGATGTGTATGATAAAGAGATCCCAGTAGATTATTACATATAAACAACCTCGGATAATGAAGAGATTGTGAAATAACCCTTACCTTGTACTTTTCTTTGGTTGGGGTAGGTTAACCTCCTCTTCTTCGGGTTCTTCCTTTTGATTTGATAAAAAGGGCTCCTTAGGTTGGCTTTCTGATCAAACTAAGGCCTCTAGGTTGTATTGAGGGATGTTGGGAGAGTATTTGGGCAGATTTTGGCCGAACCAAAAGGCTTTAGAGGTGTGAAGAAATGAGAAGGATGAGTTCCCTTTTATAAGAGGGGTGAGGGGCACCTTTGGAAAAGCTAGAAATATTAATTTATAATAAATTCATATTCGGTTTCTAATGGCTCCAAAGTTGACTATTCAAAGGTTAAGGTGGGGCTAGGTCGAAAAACACTCAACCAATAGAATTTAGATAGGTTTGGGTACTTATATTAACCTTATCTTTAAGTATTAACTCTAAGTTAATTAGTTTCACTTTTACAATGTCTCTTTCTATTTTTATATAATATGGTTAATAAACTTACTATATACATCCAAACGACCCCCAAGTGGTCCATTAATGATTATCCTATCATGATATAAGTCTCTTGGCCGAACCTTAGATTTTTAATAATTTAATATCAATTAATAATATAATATTTGTTTTAAGAACTCTTTTATGTCAATTTTGACACTATTCATTAGTTGATTTTTGTGAAACTCATAACAGATTTATTACTTCGAAAAAGTCAATTAAATCAATCCTAATATATCATATTATCCTAGAAAATTAGTTTAATTCATTAAAAGTTTCATATTATATTTATTTGGGTATTTATACTATCAATTATTTTAATTTTTCACTATTATAGTAATTACTGCATCATCATTGTGTCATAAATAAAATAAATTATTTAATGTCTAAAAATTATAAATAAAATATCATTATGTAGGAAATCGTTTTATCTTTCTAATGAATATTTATAATCTAAAATCCAACATATATAACCCTATGTAACAATTGGTTTTCTAAAAGATATATGCTTATGTCATTTTTGTATTCATTTTAACTTAATTAAAATAAAGTGTCATTATCACTTACAAGTGGATCCATGGGGTCCCAAAATAGACCCAAAGATGCCCATGGTCGACCATGTATCAACCAATAGGGTTAAGACACGTTTTAGGGTAATTTAGTATTATTATAATATTATTTTTAACCCTTATTTACCGGATTTACCCTTAACCATGGTAAATAAAATATTTACCGCAGTAATTATTCAAAATGTCTAAAAATAAAAGTTACCTATTTACACAATTTGAAAATCCTGATTCCAAATATGGAATCCATTTTTCTAAATTCAAAACACAGAAGTGGCAGAAATTAATTTAAAATTAATTCCCGCTGTCAAAACAAAAAGCGTGTTTTTAAGAGATAATAACTATCAAAAGATTGACACTTGTTTATGTTCGGTTTAATTGTAAAATTATGTCCAATGACCAACATTATATTAAATGGTAAAAATATATTCTAAATATACTTTAAAACCACTCAAATTCACAATTTATTACTATTAATTATTTTGATTAAAAAAGTTGTTTTTAATTAAAATTTAGTAATTTTCACTATTCATCAAAATATGAAAGTTATCCGAAAAGTTCCAAAATTTCTCCTTAGGATAAATTCGATATTCCGAATCCAAAAATGAAGTCCATTTTGAAATATAAAATATATATAATTTCAAAAATTAGGTATTACTATTCATAACGGCTAGTTTGATCGGTTGTGGTGTGTGTTAAAACTCGAAGTTGCGTACAACACACGCTACTGTTTTATTCAAAGGAAAGCGTACCGTGTATGCTTGGGATGTTTCATTTTAAATTTTTTGATGTCCTCATTTAGTCAAAAAGTATAAAATATTGTATTTAAAAAGGTTTCACTATTAAAAGTTGATAAAAGTGTAATACTGAAAATGAATCTGTTCTTGCATTATGACTAAGAAACTCATAATATGGATTCTAAAATTATAAGGATTATATAAAGTTTAAAATTTAGTTAATAATATTCATAACCTCTTTTAAATGGCTTTTTCCTTTGGTAATTCATGGTGTGATTGAACTCGGTGTTGCGTTTAGTGCAAGTTATTGAATTATTTTGAAGAAATAACACACTATGAAATCTTGGGGTGTTACATTCTCCCCTCCTTCAATAAATTTCGTCCTCGCAATTTGAAATTGTTCTTCGAAAATAAAAGGTTGAAAATAGAAAATATATTTTTGGGAAAACCCACATCAGAAATTGGGTTACTAAAATTTAGTCTTAATATGAGGAAAAGAGAAATGAAAGGGTCACCACCAAATTATGATCTCGATTAGGAGAACATTGGTGGCATTTAGAGACATATAATTGGAGGAAAAATGTAAATATTTATAGGTATTGATTGAGGTCATCAATCACAAACAAGTGTAAGATTGAGGTCCTTAAATTCATCAATCTATGATGATTTGAAATACCATCGGTTCAACAAAACATAGGGTATTAGGATAACACATTTTTGACGTTTCAAAATATCTTAGTTGAAATCCCACATCGAAAAATGAATTAATGAGGACTCTATTTAAAATAAAAAGTCGAAAGTATGAAGATTACCGAAAATAACACATACTAGGGTTCCATGTATGAAAATATGGATATGGAGTAGAAATCTAACCATCAATTATCTGATGGAGAGTGGTAGAGAACATGGCTATGAAAAGGCCAACAATCCCAAATCCATAAATTAGTGATGATTTAAGGTACCATATAGGAAAACATTTTTGTTCTATGTTCCTTTTATTAATGTTGAGGAATTTATTTATGAGATTGGATAAGATCATAAGGAGACATACTTACTTTATAATTATAGTTTTATCCTTTAATAAATTTCTACCACAAACTCATCTTTCACTCTAAAAGATAATAGAATGTAAAAAATTCTATTTACACTATTCGTATAGGGTTCCAAAATAAACGAATTTATAATTCATCTACCAGATCTTTTAAAAAAACTACATTATTTAATCCAGGACATCTCTTGGGCCAGTGGTAGGTGATACACCCTTGTCGCCCTTCGGTTGCGGGTTCAAGTCTCGCAGCCTTGCCGGACGCGACGGGTTGCCGCCCGACCTCCGGGTTGTCCTTTTATGGCAATCCAAAATAATCCAAACTAGAACTATCCAAAATACTTCTGTCCAAACTCATAGTCCAACATTTATAAGGAAGGTAAGCATAATGTAGATTCTTTTTACCCCGTAATAGCATATGAATACCTTCATCATGTACTCTTTTAATACACTGAAACATCCTGAATTACCATATTCCTTATTGATTACATTCATGCTCCCTTATTCCATATAGAATGCTGGATATACTTCATTAATCCAAAAATGTTTTAAACCCCAACAATGATGGAATATACAAATCATTAATCAGTTCCAAGGTAGTCAAGAATATCCAATATAATTTATCCAAAACAATCATGTATTATTCCAAAATCACTACCTCGGTATCAGAACTATATTATGGTTTATCATTCTCTCAACCATATATTTTCCAAAAATTTATCCTGCTATTGAGTCACTTTTCTTTGTTCCACAAAATCTCAAGTCCTTAATGAAATAGTACTGCAGTACAATCCTTACATACTCCATAATTATTATAACAAGTAAATTGTTGATACACACTCAATTGACATAATCAACATAAGAACTCTAATCATTCCTCTTCATCTGTGGTAGTATCATAACTTGATTATTATCCAATAACATCATTTGCGGCATAGTTTGATGACTGGGACATAGGTTCGCGTAGTGTCCAAACTCCTTGCAAATGAAGCATTGTACATTTGAAACCATTTTCTTACCCTTGCAGTCACGTACTTTGTGCCCTTTTTCTCCACACTTATAATAAACTCCCATTCCTTTCAGGCAAGTTCCAGGGTGTTTCTTTCCATAGTTACCACATATGGGAAAATTCTTCTTTTCCCTCTTCCCTTTATCCATCTTTCTCTCTTCCATCCTTTTCTTCTCTTGCTTCCCTTCAAATCCATAGGACTCAGTAAAATCTTTACTTATCTTATCAACACATGATATTATTTCTTCATATAATGATAATACATGGGAGACTATTTCTCTTATAAATTCTGGCTTAAGACCATGAAAGATATGATCCTTCTTTCTCTTTGGATCATGTGCATTGCTGGAGTTCTCATTCCTTCTACTGGGCGCCATTTCTAAACAATGGCATACACTAGATCAGTTTATGAATCAAAATACATAATCCCATACTTATAAAACACTTAACATAAATTGAACTATTTATGGATATAATCCATAATCATAAGAAAGTTTCCTTTGAGGACGTATATACTCATAAACCCTTCATAATGATTTGTAAAGAAAATGAGAGTTATCCTAAGCATATCCCCCGGGAGTGTCGTAACCAAGAGTGCAGCAAGGCCTGTTGTCGTGCACCAGTTCCCGTTCGAGTCTAGCTCAAAGCGGTGTTTTCGGGTTTTACCCCTAGGTACATCTGTGCCAGAGCCGCCTCTACCTGCTCGTATCCAGACAGGGATGTATTGCTCGGAAAACACACAAAATATCTACAATACCAAAATTCTAGGAAGTTCTTCTATACTAATCCTCAAAGTTCATCTTAGGTCTATGTGCTCTAATCAGAGTTTATCTAAATCTAGCTTCCAAGGTTTGTACTAAACTTCCTCTGATACCAACTGTAACGCCCCGACCCCAGTTGCCCAGAGTCGGTGCATTAATTACATAACATTGGCATGATCACAAGAAAGATCAAATCTCGAAAGACCGATTGGTTTAGTAGCCTTGGAAACACTAGATATATTCATAAGTTTTACATTACATCATAAAATGAAAAACTACTACAACAACATAATGTTTCCACAGTCCACACTATAATCCCCTCATAATATCCCTGCAGGTCATTCATAACTTACATCTTCACTTCCTGGGAAACATAAAACATAGAAAAGGGGTGAGCTCAAATGCCCAGTAAGGATAACAATATAGCGGAAACTTTCATCAATAAGAATAAACATTTAAGGCAATGTATAACTAAAACAAAAGCCTTTTAAACATGAACTTTCAACATGGTATGGCATAACTAAAATGAAATAATGCCATTTACTTATTCACATGGATATTCTACTAATCGAATAATCACTTGCAAAAATCAATAACCACTTTCATAATGTTGGAATGCATAATGCCAGACTATCATAACCACATAGTCAAGGCCTCGTGCCAAGACTACAAATAAGATTTTGTCAAGGCCTTGTGCCAAGACACTAGTTTGTCTCATGAGACCTACCGATGCATCAAGGAGCTATAGCGGGCTCCACCCGTCACTTATTAAGTCCAATGCATTCCCATATGAAAAGGTTTAAACATAACATAATCATTCGTATTAAAACTAGCATACGAAATGTCAATAATTTCACCATAAACTATGAATGGTATAAAAATAGCACATCCACAGTCAAACATATCACAAAACCTTCAATACAATATAGAAGTTTTGTATCATAATAAATCAACTTCAAATAAGCGTAAAATCCATCAAAGGATGTTGACATAGATGAAATCAAAACACTTTTTAGAGAAATATCTCTTTCTATTTTTGAAATCATTTGAGAGCCATATGAAATAAAACATTTTCTTTGAAAATAACATTATAAGCTTGTAAGGAAAGCTTTGAAGATTTTATAACGGCGGAAGATAACCGTACCCGCCGTATAAGTTAAAAAAACATTCTTACCTTAATTCTGTCGAAAAGGTTAAAAAGGACCTTGTTTTGAAAATGACGGAAAGATTCCTTTATAAACCACTTATAAAAGTCAAAAAGGGTATAAATGACTTTAACTCATACTCTAGTAAATAGTAAAAATATTTTGAAATACATTTTTAAGAAACATGGATGTGTATGATAAAGAGATCCCAGTAGATTATTACATATAAACAACCTCGGATAATGAAGAGATTATGAAATAACCCTTACCTTGTACTTTTCTTTGGTTGGGGTAGGTTAACCTCCTCTTCTTCGGGTTCTTCCTTTTGATTTGATCAAAAGGGCTCCTTAGGTTGGCTTTATGATCAAACTAAGGCCTCTAGGTTGTATTGAGGGATGTTGGGAGAGAATTTGGGCAGAGTTTGGCCGAACCAAAAGGCTTTAGAGGTGTGAAGAAATGAGAAGGAGGAGTGCCCTTTTATAAGAGGGGTGAGGGGCACCTTTGGAAAAGCTAGAAATATTAATTTATAATAAATTCATATTCGGTTTCTAATGGCTCCAAAGTTGACTATTCGAAGGTTAAGGTGGGGCTAGGTCAAAAAACACTCAACCAATAGAATTTAGACAGGTTTGGGTACTTATATTAACCTTATCTTTAAGTATTAACTCTAAGTTAATTAGTTTCACTTTTACAACGTCTCTTTATATTTTTATATAATATGGTTAATAAACTTACTATATACATCCAAACGACCCCCAAGTGGTCCATTAATGATGATCCCATCATGATATAAGTATCTTGGCCGAACCTTAGATTTTTAAGAATTTAATATCAATTAATAATATAATATTTGTTTTAAGAACTCTTTTATGTCAATTTTGACACTATTCATTAGTTGATTTTTGTGAAACTCATAACAGATTGATTACTTCGAAAAAGTCAATTAAATCAATCCTAATATATCATATTATCCTAGAAAATTAGTTTAATTCATTAAAAGTTTCATATTATATTTATTTGGGTATTTATAATATCAATTATTTTAATTTTTCACTATTATAGTAATTACTGCATCATCATTGTGTCATAAATAAAATAAATTATTTAATGTCTAAAAATTATAAATAAAATATCATTATGTAGGAAATCGTTTTATCTTTCTAATGAATATTTATAATCTAAAATCCAACATATATAACCCTATGTAACAATTGGTTTGCTAAAAGATATATGCTTATGTCATTTTTGTATTCATTTTAACTTAATTAAAATAAAGTGTCATTATCACTTACAAGTGGATCCATGGGGTCCCAAAATAGACCCAAAGATGCCCATGGTCGACCATGTATCAACCAATAGGGTTAAGACACGTTTTAGGGTAATTTAGTATTATTATAATATTATTTTTAACCCTTATTTACCGGATTTACCCTTAACCATGGTAAATAAAATATTTACCGCAGTAATTATTCAAAATATCTAAAAATAAAAGTTACCTATTTACACAATTTGAAAATCCTGATTCCAAATATGGAATCCATTTTTCTAAATTCAAAACACAGAAGTGGTAGAAATTAATTTAAAATTAATTCCCGCTGTCAAAACAAAAAGCGTGTTTTTAAGAGATAATAACTATCAAAAGATTGACACTTGTTTATGTTCGGTTTAATTGTAAAATTATGTCCAATGACCAACATTATATTAAATGGTAAAAATATATTCTAAATATACTTTAAAACCACTCAAATTCACAATTTATTACTATTAATTATTTTGATTAAAAAAGTTGTTTTTAATTAAAATTTAGTAATTTTCACTATTCATCAAAATATGAAAGTTATCCGAAAAGTACCCAAATTTCTCCTTAGGCTAAATTCGATATTCCGAATCCAAAAATGAAGTCCATTTTTAAATATAAAATATATATAATTTCAAAAATTAGGTATTACTATTCATAACGGCTAGTTTGATCGGTTGTGGTGTGTGTTAAAACTCGAAGTTGCGTACAACACACGCTACTGTTTTATTCAAAGGAAAGCGTACCGTGTAAGCTTGGGATGTTTCATTTTAAATTTTTTGATGTCCTCATTTAGTCAAAAAGTATAAAATATTGTATTTAAAAAGGTTTCACTATTAAAAGTTGATAAAAGTGTAATACTGAAAATGAATCTGTTCTTGCATTATGACTAAGAAACTCATAATATGGATTCTAAAATTATAAGGATTATATAAAGTTTAAAATTTAGTTAATAATATTCATAACCTCTTTTGAATGGCTTTTTCCTTTGGTAATTCATGGTGTGATTGAACTCGGTGTTGCGTGTAGTGCAAGTTATTGAATTATTTTGAAGAAATAACACACTATGAAATCTTGGGGTGTTACATATAAGTTCTAATAATACCAAATTTGTTTTTTACAATAAATATTACTGTATGTGATTAAAATTAATCACAATGATTGAGGTTATATTAAGAATAATACGGGACTATACCTTAACCTTAAGGAACAAAAATACCTATACAATTGTCATATAAATATTGGATGGTCGTATATCTACCATATAATTTATTGGATGTAAATTTTTCCATTATTAGATCCAAATTCAACATGAAAAACGTGCATGGAATTCCATTTTGAAAATATTATAAGGGTGACACTCCTCCTCCACTAAAAAAAGGAATCCACTCCCCCCACATTCTCAAACCACTCAAGAAACATTGGATCGAAAAAGATCTACCAAATTATATTTTCATCATTTGTACCCTCATCATAGAATCCTCCAATATGGTAGATTTAAATCCAAGGAATCCCTCTGTTAAACTCAAAATGAGTTACCCAAAATAAGAGTTAACAAAATTCTTCGTAATTTTTAGTTGTATTTCAATTATCCAATACCTCATGTATTATTATTACATTATTGTATAAAACACCATTATCCTAAATATACAAATATTTTTTTTTGATAATGGTTTGACCAATACTAACACACACATCCATCTAATTGGTAACAAACATACTATTTCTGTGTACGATGAACTATCGCCTCACGAAACAATGATGGTTCATTTTTATTTTTTCACGTTTCATGGTTGGAAATTATTATAAAAAAACTATATATATATATATGATATTTATTATATATTTTTACTTATGAAATTATTTTATAACATAAATCCTTTTTACTTTCTATTTTGTGTTAATATGACAACATCATTTGATGAAGTGTAGACTACCACCCACTCAAAGAGATTCGATTCTTTCACATGATTCATGGAATGTATAAAAAATGGTTTTAATTAAATATATGTGGAAAATAATAAATCTATATTATATTCATGACATAATTAGCTTTTTTTAAGATAATATATCATTTTATTTATTACCCTTTCACACACTTTATAAGAGATAACATCATTCAATGATGTGCGGACTACCACCTCCTCAACATGGTGTTATTTATTTTTACATTAAAGGATTTAGATATATAATAATATATGAGTAAATAATATGGTATTTATGATATAAGTATCATTATGTAATGATATAATTCAACTGACCTTATTTTCATAATGATCATTAAAAAATGAGAACTTTACTAATACGTACGTAAGGCCTACCATATCCATGATTGCAAAGTTGATTCATTTTTCATAACCATATTTAATTGGTGGTTTTAAAATTATAATTACTATATGAATATGAAAATTATTTCATGGATATTATTATGGAGATGTTTACTTAAGGTCCCATTTGACCATAGTTGACCTACCAATGTCCTTTTTGAAACATAAACCGAATTAGGTCAAAACACCTAATGTAAACATAATTCTTTAAGTAGTTTTATTAAACTAGTAATAGTTGAAATTAAAGTAATTATAAACATGAAAAATGTTCTAAAGAAATTAAATAATTAATATAATTTATTTATTTTGGAATATAATTACACATAAGAAAAGTCATATGCGAGGTAAGGTATTGAATATAAATTTATATTACATTGAGACTAATTTGTTTTTTATGGATATCCGGAATCTAACCATCACTTCTAGTACATGTTTGATAAAGAATTGAGTGAGTTGGTCCCCTCCCACTCATGGTCTCAAACTTAACATTGATGGTTCCTGTAGTAATGTTTGCATGAATGGTAGTGGTTTGGTGATGAACAAATCTAGTTTGGTCATTCACGCCTTTATAACCTCTTATAGTTATAGAAGCTCTCTCAGGGATAATGAAAAATCTCTGCTCCTGGGGTTGGAGTTGTGCCTATCCTGTCACATCCCTTTATCCAAAGTGATGAAAAACTCAAAAATTGTTTGGAATGCTATCAGGGACCTCTCTCTTATGCATTTGGAATAAAACTTACTATATCTAAAAGTGTAATGTTATCTCCACAAATGAAATTGAGTTCCTACATACTTGGCCAAAAAGAAATCATGTGGCTGAATTTTTAGATTTTAAAGTTTCTCATCATTCAAATCTTATGGTTTTCTCTAGAACAAGTTTCCTTACTCTTAGGGTCTTTGAAATTTTTATTTGATATATGCTTGGACTTCATTTTTTAGACCCCATTAACTATATTTCCTTATTCTATCTTCCTATTTTGGATTAATATAATTATTATGTTGTTGGTGTACATGCTTTTATTTGAAATGTTATGTCATGAAAATATTTATTCTCATGGTATTATATGTTTAATTAAATATTCTTCCTTTATAGATATTTTTATTCAAATGTTTAAAACTGTTCTGGGAAACATTGGAATGTTTAAAGATTATTCTCCTCAAGAACGTTTTCAATGATTATCCTTGCAATCCCATATCCTTTTATTATGGCTAACCATATCTTGAAACAATCACATTATTTTTTGTGCCTAATTTTTATATATATTGTAAAAAAATACATTTTTTCATATAATATAATTATTCATTAATTATTCCTAATATTTTGAGTTTCAATTTGAACTATTTCATCTAAGGGGATTTGAGTAAAAAGTTACCAGGTGAAAAATAATTTCATAACCCAATTTTTTTTCATTGGGTTATATTAATTCCACATTATCATTGACATTCAATGATTATTTGTATAATGAATTTTAAAATCTACTAATTTATTTCCTCTTATATATGTGGATTTACAGTTGATACTCATAATCTAATCATTTATTGATTCTCAATCTAACATTATAATATTCTCAAGGGTTTACGTTACAATCTCATTTTGATTGAGATTTCTTAAATTAAATTTATATTAGAAGAAATTATTTGATCATTATCTAATTAACCATTTCATTTTCTTCTCTTATGGTTATTCATGACCTTTGTTAAGTAATAGTACCATTTTCCAAGTCTTTGGTACTAAAAATGTTTTAGAAAATGTTTGTAAGAAAACTTGGCTTTATTTCTCTCTTTAGTTAGAGAACCTGTTCTCTTTTAAAAACAACAATTTCAAAAAAAAGGTTTTCTGAATGTTTTTATTATGATTTAGTAATGTAATGTTTACCCTTTTATTATTTTACCATTTTTTCTATGGGATATTCTTTCCACTTAACAAACAATTTAATTTTATACCCTTTTACCAGGAAAAAAGAATGTTATTTTTACATTATACGATGTGTATGAATTTACATTCCATTATTCCTTCGAAGCTTCCTATGAATATTTAGAAGTCTATCATTTAATGAAAATGTTTTTGAAATTTATCTTCAATGAAAAGGGTTATCAATAGGTTCTCCCAAGGAAAATTATAGTTTCCTAATGGATATTCTAAAGGTGTTTGTATTTCTATTCATCAACGACAACAACTGATTATTTTACTCAACATGGGATATATTTTATTAATACCATTTTTATTTTTCCTTTGGATGGATTATGATTGATTTGGACAAGGATAATATTCTCATTCACTTATTTGATTTATTTGCTAGTCCCCTTGAAATATTTAATCTCTTATGATCATTGAACATTAATTTTTCTCTAAATTATCCATTTAATTTATTATGGATATTATTATTACATGAACCATATACGTCATTACATTAGGTTTCTACTTTAATAGTTGTTTAAATATTTTGGAACAAATTTGAATATAAATATTCTTTATTAAATAAGTAAACTTTATCGGGCATATAGTTTATTTATAAAATCAATTACTTAATGTGAATAATTTTTTGGACATGTAATGATGGGTGGATCCTGAAATTTATTTAGATCCTCAATGCATCGATAGGTTATCATGAGAAAAATAATTTGATTAAATTAAATGTGTTTATATCCATAGGATTAAACATTGAATAGGATGTATCTTGATAGTAGAGTTTTTCATGTTCCTAATACATGACTTCCAATAATTAAGCATTGCCTTCATTTTGATTCATGATTTATTATCCATGAGATTTTCATGTGATAAAATATGTGATTGAATTTTATTCCTGGTTTATTGATTAAATGGAATTTTTTTCTAATTTCTATCCTTTACATATTTATTTGTATCAAGTTATTTGAATTTAATTTGTTTTCATTTTTTACCATTACATATTGATTATGCACTTCCTTATCAGTTTTTTGATTATATGATTTGAGTGCTAAATTATTTTATGTTCTGTAATAATTATTCTCATTGATTCATTATTTAGTCCACAGTACATTAACCTTGTTTAAAATTTTATCTAACCCTTATTATTTTTTTTCTTTAGGATTCCATGAAGTGTAATAATAAGGATATGCATTGAAATACTAGATTGAATAAAGTTATATCATATAAAAAAGAAAAAAATTATGTTGTAATTAGTGTATTTATTTGTAATACAAAACTAATGTATGTATTTCGTTTACCATGAATACTAAACTCTCATCCCTTCGGGGATTGATTCTATATAATTATTCCATTGTAATTGATATAAGACACTAACTACGGGATTCTGGGGTTGTGTTGCTACATTTTTTATCAACATGCATTGTCTCTTGTTCTAGAACTGAGAGAATACACAATATTATATTCACTCTCTTTTTACCTACATAACAACAGTGTTTTTGGAATATGTCCTTGGGTGGGTAGTTGTTATTTTACTCCCACAATTATTGTGTAAGAGGCTCATATATGGCCTAGAAAACTTGTATGCTATTTTCTTCATAACTCATATAGGCTTTGGGTTATATTATATTTATATAATCCTTTTAGTAGTGGGTGATTTCCATGTGTAGGGGATAAGGGAAAGGCTAGATACATTACCCCTTGTTTTCTTCTATTGTATATTTTTTGTGTTTATTTACAATTCAATAAAAAATATTTTATTTATGTTAAAACAAAACTGATACTTTGAAAGTTAATCTCAACTAATGTTTATATATGTATTTTACTTTGTAAATTGGTTTCAAAAGTTAAATCTATTTTCAAATTGTTTTAATGGAGAATTAATCTTTCATTAAAAAGTATTTAAAATGGTCAATATTATATTAAAATAATCTTTTGATTAACTGGGTGAATTTATTTTATTTGACGGATATTATTCTACCTTGTGTTTAACATAAATTTTTATTATGGACTGGATTTACACCCTCTTCAGTTACTCACTCTAACCAACAATGAATCACCTATGAAATAAAATTTTCTAGAAGTTTTTTTATATATAATATAAATCATTTGAAATCAGCATCTAAGTAACTTTTGTGAACAAAATAATTTCCAAAATTATAAAATTAACCACCTTCTAATGTTCATATATTCGAATGGAAAATAGACTTTACTAATTTTAAAAGTGATTCCTTTTTATTTCCAATTAATATTACACTTAATCATATAGAAAAAAAATTATGTTAAACTTATTATATGATATATTATTCTTCTAATAATACATCTATAATGTTTTTGATCAACCTATTTTTTGGAATCTTCATCATAATTTATAATATAATTTCCTATCAGAGTATCTTTACTCAATGTATGATCCAAAATGAAATTTATCATATGTTTGTAACATATTTTCATTTATTTAAAATATTTTTTTCAAGTTTTTTATAAATTTGGAAGCCATGGAACCATTTTAATTCACCCATCATGGTCATTTCGTACTCATTTTTTATAAGATCAATATTTTGATCAGAAATATATTTTAGAAATTAAGAAAAAATAATTTTATAAACATAAGTCCGAACAACGATTGTGTCTTTAAAAACCCATATATCTAAAAATAGTTTGATCAAAACATCTTTTAAAAATATATTTTCAACTAAATATCTGAGAAGTATATCAAACTGAACTATTATGTCTTATTTAAATCCAAATAATTATTTAATTAGTTTAAAAAAATTAATGAAAATAGTATCATTCAAACAACGTGTTTATTTAGAAAATAACTGTTACAAAAAATTGTCATTATGAAAATAACATTTAACATTGTTTTCAAAAAAATATGTTTTTATGTATAGTAAGATATTAATAGATTCAAGTATATATATCAATTAAAAATCCTCACTGTACTCTATGAAATATTCTTGATAATAACCCATAGAACCATATATTTCTTAATTTATAATAATTATTCCATTTTTATAAAATTTGTTTCTAAAATAGTTAATCCAATTACTAAAAGGTCATTAGGTTTTAACAGACCAAGAATTTAAAATATGAACATTTTTTTGGATAGCTTAAACCACATGAAATACCAGGATTAAACAACATGTGAAATATATTATTTAAATATGACCATTATAACATTGTCGTTAAACTAGAGTATATGAATTTAAATAACTAAATTATTAAAAATATATATTTTATATGTGAATAAAATAAACTCATTAGTTATCAATCAATTAGAAACGAAAATAAAAATCATTTGAAGGTAAAAGAAAAGGTTTTTGGAAAAAATATTTTCATGCATAGGATATAATGTTACCCGCTAAAATTAAATTATTGACTATTAGTGAATTGTTTTAATGAAATTATATATTATATGTTTGATAATTTTTTTTACCTTCATCAAATATATATTCTATGAGTGAGATAAGAATATATCAAGTTTATGTTTAAAAACTATATTTTTCTAAAGAGCGGTTCCGTCAGATTTTTCTTAATTTTGAAAAAATAATATATATATATAACATTTACATTATAAAATGATAACAATATTAATTAACATTTCTATATAATTTAGAGTGTTTTCGTGGAATTTCCTTAAAATATTTATTTTTAATGAATAATAAGAATACTTATATTTATTTAAACTCCATTTTTGTTTAAGACATTTATATGTAACATATTGATGTAAAAATATTTTAAAAGTAATTTTACTAAAATTTAATTTGAAATATTCCATTTTTGGATTTTTAAATCATTTATATGGTTAGTTTCTATACAAAAACTCTTTATAATTATGAGAACTTAACCTTTAGAAAATCATTTTATCATCGCATATGTGGGTTTATTTTTTAATTAACTTTGGAACTTCAGAGAATTGAATTTCATAAAATGTATTATATATTTGGAATCCAAATAATTAAAATCACATAATATTTTGAATGCAAATTTTTTATAATGAATATTAAAAATATTAAAAATTAATTATTGTGTTTTAGGTTGGTGCATTTATACCGGCGGTTAAACAATGAATGCAAGGCTTAAAATGACATACAAACATGTTAAAATCCAACATTAGGGACTTATATCATCCGTATCTCACATAAGGATAAACAATGAGCAATTATTATCCTTGGGGAATGTGAAAAACATGTAAATAATTTATAGTTTCTAAAAATTCCAAGTGTTTCATTCCCCCACTTATAAAAGGACTCTCCCGCTCCCCTCCTCTTCACACTTCAAAATACATTTTTATCAAACATTACCCAAAAAAATATCTTAATTAAATCCATAAAAATAAATTATAGAACCTTTTTTTATCATAAAACCATTTTATTAATGCTTTAGGTATAATGATAAAGAGTAATTCTGAATAAGAGTTATAGTTCTTAACCATGAATTTTAATTTTATTTCTTCTTTTAACAACATAATATCAACATAAACTATGATAAAATCATAACATAAATATCCCCCATATATATATAATTTATTATATTAATTTAATAACCTATATAAAACTACTCATCCATCAAATGGGTGATGAAATTGTCGATCATGTGCACGTCAAACTACTACCTTGTGAATCGATGTATTTTTTTTCCATCATCACCTCTCATGGTATTAGATAATTATTTATTTAATTTATATATGTTATTTTTTAAAAAATTATACTTATAAAATTACAATATCACATCATCCTTCTTACCCTTTTATCTCTTAGGAAATATTATCATTGTTCATGTGTACAAGTGGATTACACCTCCTCAAATTGATGTGGAATGTTTTAAATTTTATTTTTACATGGATAGTAAAATGTATAGATTTAAAAAAAATCATATATGATAGAATAAATATTATTTAAAATTTAGAAATTATTTACCATTCTTTCATTCCATCATTTAATAAAATTGAAATAGTGTTCACATATTTGTATGACCAATCATCTCCATAAATGGCGTAACTAATTTTTCTATCTATAACTTCTGTGGACTATAATAAGTAATATTTTTTATAATAAATATTTTATTTATACCATGATAAAAATTATTGAGATTATAAAAATATGATCATTTTAAATGTACCAAAACTAAAAAATCAATACAAACATGAAGAATGAAATAGTTATCACCCATAAAAATAAGTTTTATAAGGAATTGTTAATACAAATGTGATAAAATGATCTAAGTAAATCATTTAAGTTATTATATACATATATATATATTTCCATAATAAATGTATAATAAATCTATTTTTATTTCATAGTTGGTTAGAACATGTACAATGGGATTCAGACCAGAGGTTAGGGTTTATCGTCTAACTTTTACTTCTGTGAGGGATATTCCGTATTAAGAACTTATTTATTTTTTTATTTTATATACATACTCTTGGAAATGGTATATCATCAATATAATTATATTCACGATATTTAATTCTTCTTTTGATGTTATTGATTAAATGGGGTTTATTATTCAAATTTTACCAAAGTGGTAAGGGTTTTTTGATTACAACCTCATCAATAATCGATATTTTTTATGATTATGTTTTCAATGATGATGTCTTATGATATATATCTCAAGAAACCCATTATTTTCCATATAATCATTTTATTATTTAATATTTAAGATAATAAAACAATTTAGCAATTTTTTACATAAAATTATTGAGAAACCTCTTCTAAGAAAAGATTACACTAATACTCTCTTTGGTCAAAAACACTTTTTCTTACATATCCATGTCATCTAAAAATTGTTTCAATAATTTTTTCAACATTATAAAAATTATTTATTAAATAAATTTCTACCAATGGTGTAGTTTTTAAAAAATATTTGATAAATAATGATCATTTTATTTTCTGAATGAGGTACTTTTTGATATTTTTACAATAGTAAGAAATGAATGTTTTTAATTGCATGTATGGAATTTCCCTCTATCAGGACCACTCATTTCATAAAATCTTAATTTAGAATTTTATATGATTATTTTCAGTAATTTTTTGTTATAATATTGATGAAATTTTTATCTTTTTAAAGTGACTTTCAATGTGAAAATGGTATTTTACTAAATAATGTTTTAAATAGAATTTTTATTTTAGTTTCATTCACTAACAAAAACAAACATAATTTTACTTATGCTCTATTAGTAATGTTCTACAATGATACCATCCGTATTATTTCTTAAAATGGTTTAAGTTCAGTTTTATTAGGGATGAAATATTATAATACAATTATCTATATTAAATTTTATAGTTTAGGATTAATTTTATTGATTGGGAAAATTATTAACATTTCATATACATGATTTTGAATATGAATGTTTATACTGATTGTGTTTCATCCATTTCATATGTGATCTGAATTAGGATTCTAATGTAATGGGAGGTGACATATATATCCCCTCATTTCATTGGTAGATCTCATGAGATAAAATATCTAAAATATTTGGTTGGTTCATTACACATTTATGTAATATGTCATGGAAATAGGCCATGAAAGTATGTTTATGTTGTCTAAAATTATTAATTACGTCATTATGATACTATATAGTAATTTTTGTTTGATTATTTGATAATTTATTATATCTAAAGATAATTTTCAAGTTCATGTTATTATTTATATGTGATTAGTTGATAATCTTTTATTCCCTCCATATTATTAATTTTTATCTTGTTATTGATTAAATAGAATTTCTTTTCAATATTTACCTTCCCATATTGACTATGAATTTTTTATTCTTAATATATTTTGTTGTATGCATATGCTTGTAGAACGCTTAAGCTCACACATTTCATATATTTCATTTCCCTAGTTTCCAAGATGTGTATTATTATTGATATAAAGGGAAATTATACATATAATAATGGTTTTCTAGAATAAAATACTATGTTTTATTTTATGTTTTCAATTGTAGTCTGAGATTTAAGTATGTTTCAAGTTTTCCAAAAATAAAAATATTCATTCCATTGGGATATGATCACTTGTATCTTATAACAATGTAATAGGGTACTTTCCAACTTTGGAATTCTGGGTTTGAGGTGTTTACAATTTTTATTAGTACTTTTTTAGTAGAAACATCGAAAAATATATTTATGTTAACTTTGGTTATTTATTATAGTCATATAAATTAATTTTAGGATAATTTGTCATATAGAATAAAATAAAAATGTTTTGTTAAGGTGGAATTATGTGGTTCTCAAATAAATATATCAATTTCCATAAAATACTAGTAGATGTGGCTGTAAAAATGTTTTACATGGAGGTAATGACTCTAAAAAGTTCATATTGTGATTTGACTCGATTATCACCTGATGCTTGACAATAGGCCTATCTATAAACCAGGTTTTACGCTCTTATGGGATATTATAAGGTTAATTATATATTTTTTTAAATCATTATGATAAATTTGAAAATAATTTTAGGCTTTGAAAATATTCCCAAACAAACCATGTTTATGATTACGAGATTAGTTTTGTATAAAATTTTCAATTTTAGTTATATTTTTTACTAGTTTTCGGATCATACATTATGTTTCATAATGTTATTATATTATCCTTTAAATGTGAATATATATATATTGTATGATGTGAAATTAATGGTAACTGTGTCATTGTATGTAATCCATGTGAGGATTTTTCTCTTTGGAAATATAATGAAGCTAGAGCTAGAGATAAATATAGAACTGATCAAATTACAACTATATGGGGAAACTAACTTAGGTTATAATCAATAAACATGACCATGTGAAGAAACCAAATGTTACACATTGTGGTCTAACAATGATGTAACACTTTATATGCCAGAAGCCTCTATTATTTAATTGGACTAAACATATATTTGTATATGAGAAATGGATAAGTTCCTTGGAGAAGTTATTTTTCACTCAAGTATTTATTAAAATAGATAAGGTTTTAATTATAGTTCATTATCTATCAAGTCATGTGGATTAATGGTGTAAATTGATCTAGAACACTAAGGATTATGAGGAAATAGTTATATAGGAATAGATAGACTTTAAGGAACATTTTAGGGATTTTTTGCTCATGAACGATGAGTGGATATAGAGATGAAATTTTTATCTATGAGTTAAAATGAAGAGGAAAATTATTATATGTATAAATCAAAAATTAATTAGATATAATTAAATTTAAAGGGATATATAAGTAATCAAAAGAGTAAGATTGATCAATTCCTAGATGTGTTAAATTTCATCCTTTAAAGGTAACTTGTATCCCAAATATTTTCATCATATGAGGATGTAGTATCATGTGAAATCATGACTAAGTGTGAATTGTACAAGACTTATCTCATTGAAGGAAAAAAATAGAATAATAGTATTGAAGAGAAGAAAATGAAAAATAAAAGTAGATAGAGAAGGATTTTCTCACATGTGATAATTAGGGAAAGAAACAACTTAGTACATGCTTGAAGGGAATGGGTGTTTACTTCAGCTGTGGAGAGAAATGAAATTATTCATGTAGATGAAAGGGATAGAGAAAAAAAATTTCTGTCAGGGTTTTCAAATATAAGAATATGGGACACTTTGAAAATGAATTCCCCACGTATCAAGGTAATATACCATTGATAATGGTAACAAGTCAAGGTCATGGTCAAGCTTATGTTTTTACTACACCCAAATTTTAATAAATTACTTATGCATTTGGGTTAAAAATTATGTTGTGGAAGTATTTCATCATTGATATTTTGTTTATAATAATAATGAATCATATAAGGATTATATTTTAGTAATGTTTCATTAAGGATTAGAAAGAATATGTTGAATTATATTGATAATAAAGAAAATTAATTTAGTGTCAAGGTTATATTTTAGAGAATTCATAAATAAGGGAAAGAGAACCCCTAATATTTCCTGAATTCTGTGTTAATAATGTTTAGTAGGGATAAAGAGAAGATGTATTTTAAAGAATTAAATTGGATAGTATTGGTGTCTTTGAAAATGGTTAGTGATTTAGTGATAATGTAATTTATAATAGACGTTAAAACATTTTCAGATTCATGGAATATAGTCAATATCACGTGACATCGTTATGGTTATATAGTGATTCGGGTTATTATTTATTTTTTAGAGAATATATGCTCAAGGTATTCACATGTCTGGTATGTTACATTAAGAAATTATTTATAGAAATATGGATTTTTTTATTCGAATTTTGTTAGATTTATTTTGGAGCAGTTATAAGGTTTAATATTTACAAATTAGAATAAGTATAACATTGGTTATAATATTAAGGTTTTGAATATTAATGTATTAAATTATGTAACTTCTAATAATAATTTTGGTTTTTGAAAATATTGAAAGAAATATGAAATGAATTTTCACGATTTATATATCTTATGATTTATTAAATGTTAGTATAAGTCATTCATTCATAAGAAATCATGTTGGATATTCATTTCATGGAGTAAGACATAATTTCATAGTTAATGAAAGAACAACCAAACAATGAAAATATTCTTATAAAATAAAATGATATATATAAATTATATTTTCTGGTTTTATCTATCATGATTTTAAAACAATACCTCATCTATTAGAAAATTATCTTGAAATAAAATGATATACATTTACATTCATTTCGGGTGAATCAATTGTCCTTTCCACACCACATCGATTTATGGTTTTGTAATCTTTAAAAAAAACTTAATCATTCAATTTATTATTATAAATGATCTCTATCACTCCCAATAAATATTTAATATTTTATTATACATATATATTCTATCTTAAATATATTTTTTCCTACTTTTAAACCCAATTATGTTTTATTCTTGATGACCACTGTATTTCTGTTTCACTCTTTTTAAGAGGATTCATTTTTAACGCTTTTTTGATGTGGGATTTCAAAGAATGAATTTTTATATAGGTGACCCTTTATTTTTTTAAGAAAAGATAAAATTTATAGAAAATAATTTATTTAATTTGGAGAGAAATTAATGGCTCGTTATTTTAAAAGAATAAATTTTTGTTTTATTGTTTATATGACATGAAACAGTAAACTTAAGAAATTTTAAAATAAATTGATTAAATATGAAATCCAAATCCTAGTTTTTAAATTTAGTAATATGAATAAGAATGACTAAATTAGGAAAATTATATAGTTTAATTTTTTTTAAAATAAATAAATTATTTATAATTCAATTATAAATGAAAAGAAAATTTATTTGAATGTAAAAAATATATTTTTCTTAAAAACTGTTTTATGCATGACATGTTTTTTATCTTAATATTTTAAATTAATGACTATTGATGAATGATTTTAATTAATTTTATATATTATATTTTAAATCAATTTTTTATACATTATCTATTAATTTTTAAGCATGAGATAATAATTAATTTGTTTTATTCCAAAAAAGTATTTTTTTTCTTCTAAAAGGGGGTCCAATAGCATTATGTACACTAATTTTAAAATATCGTTAATTTTTTTTTATTTTGAAAAAATTAACATCATTTTATAAAACACAATGTTAAAATTATTATTGAGTGATTTTTTTAGTATTTTTTGAAAATATGTATTCATGAATAGTGAAAAATACTAATTTTTTAACTCCCTTTTATTTTAAATAATTTTCATGATCAATTTTGTTTTAGAAAATTCAAAAGTAATAGTAGTTAAATAATATTATAATTAATTAAATTCAATGTAATCAATTATATATTCAATTTTGATATAGAAACTCTTTATACTCTTGAAAAATTTTACTTTGGAAGTTATTTTCTCAGCGTGTCAATGGATTTAATTTTACATAAAATTATTATAATTCCCTAAATTTAATATTTTAAAATGGGTTCCATATTTTGAATCAAAATAATTAATATTATATTATAATTTTCACTTACTTTTTTCCCTAATGAATAGTAAAAGAAGTAAAAATTAATAACCACTATTAATGTAAATATGGGTTTACCGGGGGTTAAACTAGGAAGATATGGGTTAAAATGGGATGAAAAATGTCTAATTATAATTATATTTCCATATATACTGTTCCATAATGATCAATTTTATATCTTTTTGGAATGTGAAAACCTATGTAGAATTTATTCTTTTAAAAAATTCCAAGTGTGTCCTCCCCTACTTATAAATGGACCCCACACTCACTTCCGTTCCACACATCCAACTTTCTTTATATTAGATAATACTTTACCAAATACCTTCTATTCATCCTTACCCATGACCTATAGTCCATTTTTATTTTTATTAAACCATTTACAATTTATTTAAGTATAAACCTATAGATGTTGCTTAAAGAAGAGATATAGCAATTAACCATGTATTTTGGATTTATTTATTCTTATATATACATAAAATAATTGTAAAATATGATAAAATAATGAATATAGTATCTACCATATACATATAATTTATTATTATAATATAATAACCTATATTCAAATCCTCTTCCATCAAATGGGAAACAAATCCGTCGATTGAGTGTAAAGGAGACTACCACCTTGCAAACCGATGTCATTAATTTAAATTAACTCATGGATGGATATAATTTTGAATTTAATTTATATATATGATATTTCAGAAAGAGGTATAATTTTTAAATTATTACATCACTTATACCTTATTACTTCCAATCCTATATAAAACTATTATGTCACTCGTGTGAAATTGTAGACTATTGCCTCCTCGATGTGATGTGAAACATTTTTCATTTTTTTTGGAAATCATGGGAAGAAGAAGAAATTAAATGAAAAAATATGATATATTTTATATTATATATTTTCTATAAAAGTTAAATATAATTCATATTTTTTTTCATGCATCAAAAAAAAGAAAACAACATACACACATACATAATGTATTCTATCTCAATGAACAGTATAACTCATTTATATATCAAAAACTTTTATGGACTATTATAAATAAATAAATATATATACAGTTTTTTTATAATTTTATAATTTTAAAAATTCATGAGATTATGGAACTATGGTCAAGGAACAATGAAAAAAATTTCGAAACAAAAACCAACATGAAAATTGATGAATTTATCATTCGAAATAGTAATTTTAATAATGAAGATTTAATAAATAGGTGATAAACATTTATAAGTAGATCATATAATCTATGTTATATATCCTTAAGGTCCTATAATATATTTATATTAAATCTATATTTACTACACAATAGGCTCTAACACGTATGAATGAAGTTAGTATTTATTAAAGGGTTTCTCGTCTCACTTTTACATTCATGAGACACATGCTGCATCCACAACATACTCATTTTGTGTAGTGTTTATGCAACCTATCACACCCATCATCTTTAAATAAATTATTTTATAAATTTTCTAGGTATCAGGTAGTTTGGGTTGAAGCCTGACGTAAATTTTTGGGTTCTTATTTAAAAACGTGTGGTTTGGCCTTGATAGTGTTCAGCGCGTTGCTGTCGAAGCCACACGACGTTGACCTGGTCACTGAATAACCTCGCTCAGTTCAAAACACACCCTACTCAACAGTCAACTAATTAAATAAAATGACTTGTTAATAAATAAATAAAATTAAATGTAATAAAAATTGAATAAATTATTTTAATGATCATAATAATATTATTATTTGAGGATGTAATTATTTTAATTATTTTTATCACTATCGTTATAATTGTTATAACTTTTATTTTATCACTATAAATTTATTACTATTATATTTATTATTAGTTTTAGTTTTATTATTATTGTTATTATTATTATTATTATTATGAGTGTTTTGGGTTTTGCGTCACCGGACGTACGGGCATAGCACTATTCTGAGATCGTGCGGTCTGTCCGGTTTTCAAAAACTAAGTTAAAACAAAATGGGATAATAAAATGATGATGATTAACGAAGTAGAAATAATATTAAAATAAGAAGATTAATAAAATTTATGAATTTTTTTTAATGATAATAATAATAATAGTGTTTGAGAATATTATTTTTATTAATTATGAATATAAAATGTATTAAAATGTTTTTAATTTTGTAAAACTTATTTTTATTGTCAGGGATTTAGGTTAAGAATAATATTATTATTAATATAGATATTTTTTTATTATATTATATTATGTTATATTTTTGTTTTTAGTTTTATTTTATTTTCTCTTTGGTAGGGTACACAACCCTTCTTTCTCCTAGGTTTCCACCCCCCCCATTTTTTGGATGGGTTTCTTCCCCTATCTTCATTCTGCGCTTCCGCCACATTCCCCTCTTACCCAGTGCACCATGCCCTTTCGCTCCCAAATGGCCACCAGCCCATCGCACCACCTGCTACCCAGTGCAACCCGAAGCACCGCCCCCCTTCCAAGTCCGGCCGACCTTCCCCTTCATGTGTCAAACCGCTTCCCTTGCTCCGTCTGGTGATGCGTCAAACTGCTTCCCATGTTCCGTTCGGTGACACACCACACCACTGGCACACCCCTCCTCTCCCACCTCCCGCAGACCTCATATCGTGCGCCTCCCTTGCGCCGCGGCCTCTTACGAACGAACCTCCTCATCAGCTTCAGTCCAGCCCCACCTCTACCTGCTCACACCATTCGTCAGCCTCCTCCTCTTCCAGAATGTCTGGCCAATGCCTGCCACACCTTCGGTGGCCTCTTTTAAGCCTCATCCAACCTTCTGCTGCATCACCAATGGTGCATACTCCCTTATCTAGTTGTTTATTGAATTTTGGGCGTGGGAGTCCATGTTTATTGGGTTTCTATTTTTATATTATTTGTTACAATTCATGAGTTGAGTTCACGCTAGGTTCCTTGCATTAAAAACGACATGCGATTGTGATTTTGCACTAGAATTTGAAAATTTCACAACAAAAATTCAGGGTTTTTACATCGTGGTAGGTGGTAACTACTGAAAATTCCTTCTATACCAACACCTATATCCCAACGGTTTAAAAAAATTGTTGGGATAGGATTCTTATACCAATGATTTGTTGAAAATCGTTGGCATAATAATTTTTTGAGTGTTTTTCCCCATTGGTTTGAAAAACAGTTGGGATAGGCCTGGGAAGAGACACCTTTTCCAATGGTTATATATAACCTTTGGGATAGGTTGTAGTTTTCCAAATGGTTTTTTGAAACCGTTGGAATAGGTGTTAGGTTCCCCCCTTATTCCAACGGTTCATGGAACCGTTGGTATTCTTATGATATTTACCAATGGTTTAAAAAACCATTGGGATAGAATGCCACAAATACAACCCCAATTCAGATCCGGATCCTCCCACGTTGCGCCCTAAATGAGATCTCCCATTGTTCTATCGTGAAAAGCCTTCATCCGAGCAACCAATTTTTTGTTCTTCCACATCAAATCTGTATGTTATGAGTTTTATGTTCTACCTCCATTTATTCCATTTTTCATTTTGATTTCTTTTAATAAAAGGTTATTTTTTTTATTTTTTTTGATTATTTGTAATGGACATCTCTCCTATTCTCTACAAACCCTTCTTCCCAAACTATGATCCATCATTGATTCAAGTAAGTGTTTGTTATTATACCCCAAATAGAGTCACATATCATGTTCTATTTAGGTGTTCTATTGACACCCTTTTGATTAGAATCATGATTCATGTCTTATATTGATATTTCAGTGATGTCCTATTATATTGATCCAATAAGGTAGTGAGTTCTTAAATGGTTGGGAGACCAACTACGGGTCTCCATTTCATTATTTATTTTTCAAAGCAATGTGATGGGTGGTGTGAAATTAGAGCGGGTTGGCTATAGGGGGGGTTGTGAATTGGGAGGGGCTGTGTAGTGGGAGGGGGTTGGTTGAGCTACATGGGGGTAGTTTAGTGGGAGGGTGGGGACTCTGTAGTAGGAGGAGGCTATAGGGGGGGTTGTGTAGTGGGAGGGGGTTGTAGGGGGTGTGTTGTGGGAGTGGGGGGAGGCGGTCTATGCAGTGGGAGGGGGTTTGTTGTAGATGGGGTGTGTAGTGGGGGGGGGGGCTATGGGGGGTTGGGTGTGTAGGGTGAGGGATAAAAGGGGTGAGGGGGGATGTGCAATGTGGGGGGTGGGGCTGCATGGGGAGGTGAGGGAGGGGGACTGTGGGGGGGGGGGGGTTGTAGGTGGGGTTGGAAGTAGGGGGTAGTGTAGTGGGAGGGGTCGGCTATGGGGGGGTGTAGGGGGTGTGCAGTGGGAGTGGGGGGGGGTATGTAGTGGGAGGGGGTTGGTTGTGGGGTGTGTGGGTGAGTGTAGTGGGGGTGTAGAGGGGGATATGTAGGTTGGGGGTTATAGGGGTGACAGGGGATGTGGGTGGTTGTGGGTGGGGACTATAGGGGGGAGGTTGTGTGGAGGGGGTTGTGTAGTGGGAGGGGGGTTGTGGGGAGGGGGGTTGCATAGTGGGAGGGATGGCTATGGGTGGGTTGTGTAGTGGGAGGTGGGGGATGTAGGGGTTTGTGCAGTGGGGTAGAGGGCTGTATAGTGGGAGGGGTGTTGGCTTGGGGGGGCTTTAGGGGGTGGCTGTGTAGGGTGGGGTTGTAGGGTTGAGGGGGGTTGTATAGTGTGGAGGGTGGGGGTTGTAGGCTGGAGCTGGTTGATGGGGGGTCGGGGGGGGGGGGGGCTCAGTGGGTGGCTCAAACACCACTAGTGATTAACCACACCCATTGTGACATGGGACATTCCAAACACATACCCATGGGACCAAATAACAACAAAAGGAAGGCATAAAAATAGACTACACCAAAACCAAGCTACCCAATACATGACTTTCTAGAACCTACACCAACCAGAGTATCTTAGCCCCCTTCCAACATACCCTCAGAAAAACCCTCCAATCCAACATCGAGAACCCTCACTCAGGGCCAAAAAACAAGTATCTCACACCCTCTAAACCAATTATCACCATAATCCAGCCACATAAATACCCCTAGAACTAGAAACTACACCACCATATAACCAAAGAAAGAAAAATAAAAACAAAAACCACAAGATAATACAACCAACAAGTAGAAACCCACTCACAATAATGTATCCCAACCACCATCCAAATAACACACATCCTGCTAGAACATAGGGAAACCAAGTATGCCGCAGAATTAACATCCATCACTAATAAAAGAACCTAAAAGATAACACATTCGAACCAAATACTGATAAAACTTATTATTAGGGAACTATTTGAAATAATATATATTGGATTAAATAGTCAGCTCAAACTTTATCCAAATAAAGATTCCACAATGATATGAGGAACCATGTAACTGATAATTTCTGTCCATAAAAATAAAATATTCCAAACTTACAGGCCCAAGTATTCCCAAAACACTTGTCAATTATTCCTCAATAAAAAATATATTACCCCGATAGAAAATGGCTCTAAAATAACAAGCATAGAATTCAACATTCTAGAGGCATAACAAGCACTTACAAATCGTTATATATCGCTTACAATTGAAGAGTAGGCAATCAATGTTATCAGAATCCAATTAATGAAAAAAATAATGACTTAGAAAATCCAATACCCTTTTTAAAAACCTATCTTGGGTGGTCAGACAGTTAAGGGTTCCAAGCCATAAAAGGAATGAAAACCTGGTTGGGGTGAAATGATTCCAAACCAAAGATCTCCATGGTACCAAAACAAATTTCTACCTATGATCATCTCAAACCATTATAAGGGAGAACCTATCATATCCATTCCATAGAATCCTTTCACAATCTCCTCCATTCTCAAAAAAATAGAGGATCTCCAGCTCGATGTCCATGAGATTAATAGAAACACCAATTGGTGGATTCCAAGATCCATTAGAGATAATTTCCACAACTGAGGGGAATATGGATATCCTTGAATCATATATTATATTGTCATCGATAGAGTATAAAATAGGTCCCCTAGGAAGCCAAGAATAAAAACATAAAAATATAACAGATACATTACCTACCAAAATTGAGTTGGTCTCTATGAAGATCTCATATCCCCAACACTTTCCTCCTTGTCCAGGAACAATTCCATTGAACTTTTCCACCCAAAGCATGGAGCGACCAAGTAGGAAAATTTCATCCAAGTCAATATAAAATGAAGAAAAATAAGGATTCAAAAGATCCCAGAAATGTTTAACCATGGAAGACTTATTCCAGTGCTCATCCCACTTAATACCTAAGCATCCCTCCTCCTTAGTATTATTCATCAATTCCAACTCCACCTGATCCCTAGAAGTAACAAGATAATGGAATTTTGAAAGAATTATATAATGATTGTATTTAATGGACTTAACCAATTTATTTAGTCACATGAATTGATGACACAAATAAGATTTCATCCTAAGTAAAATAGATTGAACAAGTTGTAATAGTCCAACAAAGGAACAACATTATTTGACCAAACATTATTTCTTCTGAAAATTATCTCCTCCAAAACCATACAGTCTATGGATCTAATCTTGGAAGTAAGAAGGGGAACCCCTTGTTAGAAAAGAGGAAAGGATCCTACCTTAATAACCATAGCATCATCAAAACTATCCTGTACATTATAATAATTTCCATCCAAGAACATCATGGATTTTGAAAGATTAATAGTCATTATAGAAAAGAAAGAGCATAAATCTATATCATATTTAAGTACTGATAAATAATATATATTTCTCAATGAGAGAAATAAAATATCATTCCATAAAAAAATATGTGATATGGAAGTCTTAACACAACGCTAATAGAACATGAATGAGCATCAAATAGATATTTAAGACTTCAGAATGGGACAACAGTCCTGTATGAAAATCACAAAAATGAGTGGAGATAGATCTTCCCATTACCTCAAAGCTCTCTTCCCATGTAAATAACCATGAAAAAACCATTTATATTAACCAAGATAATTATAGAGGAGAGAAATCTTTTAATCCAGGAGGAGGATGTGGCTGGAAAACCAAGAAGGTCTAAATTATTCCACATGAACTCCCATATATTTGTAATGATTCCATGATCTAGAAGGAAAAGAGTGACATACCTCACTCGGGACAGCCCGCCCAACCCCCTGGACACCCCTGACCCCTGTGGACAGCCCCACCACACCCATGGGCGGCTCGCCCACTCCATGGACACCCCATACCCCCTAGAAAACCTGACAACCCACACGGTTATCCCACCCACCCTTGGACACCACGTACCCCCTGGACAGCACGCCCACCCATGTGGTCACCTCGCCCACCCATGTGGACACCCCTACCCCCCTGGATAGCCGCCCACCCCCTGGAAAGCCCCCCAACCCCCTAGACACCACACCCACCCCCTGTAGACATGACACCCATCCCTTGGACACTCGATACCCCCTTGGACAACCCCCACCCTTGTAGACAACCTTACCACCCGCTGGACACCCATACCCCCACGGTTAGGCCTACCACCCCATGGATAACTCTCCCACCACCTGGACACCCCGTACCCCTGGATAGCCCCCCCCCCCCCCCACGCCCGTGGATAGCCTTCCCACCCCCCTAGACACTTCGTACCCCCTGGACAGCCCCACCACCCCAATGGACAGCTCGCCCAACCCCTAGACACCCCGTACCCCCTGGACAGCCCCCTCACCCCCGTGCACAGCCCACCAACCCCCTGGACACCCCTATTCCCTCTTATTTATTTTGTTTTCTTGGATAAGCATTAGTTATCATTTTCTATTTAATTCCATATTTTTATTCAAAAGCAGAAAATTGAATCTAATTGAAGAGAGGCGATGGAAACAGATTATAGGGAACAATCATCACATGACTAAGTTGGGCATTCCACCACTAGTGTCTGTAGTGAGTATTTTATTTCATATATATATATATATATTTAAATAATATATAATTTCATGTGATTAATTTTTTTTAAACATTTTCGAAGGATCCATCTATTAGGAAACAATTATTTGATGAGTAGCCTAATATAGGACCCAGTGCTCAGGGTGTTCGTACGGGGGGGGGGGGGGTATGAGAGTTAGACGCTGTAGTCAGCGTACCCGATTAGACCCTACCCCTCCCAATGAAATACCATCCATCCCCCATGCTGACCCTAGTGTGTCGTTAGGGACACACAAGATATTTAGGCCTCCAATTTTTTCACCAAACTTTACATATGTGCCTCCTCATCTGTCTATACCATATCTGATGATGATTCCCACTCCCCATCCTACATTCGTTCTGCATTCCCTATCATCTTCTTTTACTTCTGCTTCCTTCTCTCAGGGCTTTTATATACCATCTTCTTTGACTCCTGCTTTTCCAGAGTCTGTCCCTGTGGAGCATACTTTGGGACCCACTCCATTTATACAGGGTGTTCCTTCAGTTTCTGTGGATCCAGAAATGCTCATTGATCAGACTGATGTAGGTATACTTATACAACCCTTACAAATATTTACACCATTAAATATTTTCATTATAAAATGTATTGATAAAATATTTGTTTTTCTTTCATAACAGATACATCTATTGATCGGAGGCAGGGGCAGGGGCGTACACACAAGAGTGAAGTGTCGAACCATCGTATGTAGTTTATGGTGGACTAATGAAGATATTCATATGATTGAAAAATTAGGGCAACAATGAAAAAGTTTTTTGGCGACTCTTTCCAAATACTTTGACATCATTCCTGTCAGCCAACTCTCATGGAGACATCTTCCAAATGAAGTCATGGATAATTCATGGGTATAGATATGGGAAAAAATTTTGTTTTATTTAATTCAATATATTAATTTTTGTATTTATATGAATTAATATTTTGTTGTCAGCTACGGTTTAATTTCCCAGATGGTGAGGGTGCGCAGCCAGCACATCTAAAGGACTTAGGAGAGCTTTGGAGAGCATACAAGCATGATTTGTACCTTGTTTGGCATTCTAGAGTGGGAAAAGTGTTAGAGGTAGTGCCTATCGTGGATGATTGTCCATTAGGACAATATCGACAGATGATTACTCATTGGACGACTATCCAATTTAAGGTATTAATCACATTAGAGGTATTTAAATGAAAAATTTCATGTTTTTCATTAATACTAATTATTGAATTTTATTTAGGATTCATCTAGAAGAAATAAAAAATGATTTTATGAAATACGTACACACATTGTGACGTACTACAATGCCAGAGCTTGAGATACAATAGGTTTGACAGTTCATAATCTTTCATTATGACTTTCACTTTTTATTACTTCCTCCATAATTTATTCCATTGCTGAAGTTGTTATATAATTTTAGTTATGCAAATAATTATTGGAATCATATTTTTAATTATGGTTTAATATATTCAATGTAATTTTAGAGGAATAAATTGAATATAGAAGGACATCTGCCTTGACCAAAACTATTTTTCTCATGTTGAAAGAAGGAAGATGGAAGCTCGGTTAATGAACTAGCTTAGCAGTAGACTGTAAGTTTTAATTTGTAGATTTAAAATTTTAATATCTATTTTTTAACTTATTGATCTATTTATATTTGTAATAGGTTGCTTTAGAGGCCCTTGATGCCTAGGAACCTATCAATTTTGGGCCAAACGATCACTAACATCAGGTGTTGGAGATGAGCACCATCGTAGAGTACACTACCTACCTGAGAAGAGTATAGTTCTAACAAGGTATTGTCCTCCTCAGGTATGAGTTGTAGTGCCACTAAGTTGAATAAGGTTAATTCACAGGTCTAACAGGCTAAAAAAAGGGTCACAGAGACGGCATAACAGTCTTCCAGGGTAAACACAGCATTTATGAAACTGATGGATGTTTTACATCCAACACTTCCACTAGAGGCTATCACTTCTTATGATGAATATATGTCATCTATGAATCTTATATAATGTGAACTAGGTGGTAGTTCAAGTGATGTTAGAGATGATGGAGAGGAGGTGGCCAAGGCGGAGGAGGAGGTGGCGGAGGTTGAGGAGGCCGAGGAGGAGGCCGAGGCAGAGGTGGAGGCCAAGGAAGAGTCTGAGGCAGAGGAGGAGGCCAAGGAGGAGGTTGAGGCAGAGGAGGAGAGCGATGAGGAGGTCGAGGCTGAGTACAAGGGACTGTAGGAGGGAGTTGAGGAGGTAGGGGTGATGATGGGGATAAAGATGAGGACGAGGGTGAGGGTGATGATGATGGTGATGATAGTGATGGTGATGAAGGACATATTGATCCATTACATTTTGGACTGATGTTACTATCCTTTGATGTTTATTAATTTATTGTGCCTGAATATGTTTGATTTGGTAGGTCACCTTATCTTTATTTTTTATCTATAAATAATAAAATGTGACTTGATTATTTGTCGTGACTATTCAAACCCCCCATAGATAGCCCCCCACCCCTAGGACACCTAATACCCCCTGGACAGCCCCTCCACCCCTATGGACAGCCCGAAAACCCCCCTGGATAGCCCCTCCCCCTGTAGACTACACCCCCACCCCCTGGTCACCCCATACCACCTGGACAGCCTCGCCCACCCCCTGGACACCTTGTACGCCCCTGAACATCCCCTACCCCTTCGACAACATGACCACCCACCGTAGACAGTCCACCCACACCTTGGACTGCACGACCACCCCAATGAATAGCCCGATCACCCCCTGGACACCCCTCCCCCCGTGGACAGCCCCCACCCACCTAGATAGCCCGCCCACCCCCTTAGACACCCCTACATCGCATGGAAAACATGCCCACCACCTAGACAACCCCTACCCCCTAGACATCCCGCCCACTCCCTAGACACCCCTACCCCCTGGATAGCCTAACCACCCATGTGGATAGCCCTCCCACCCCCTGGACACCTTGTACCCCCTGGACAACCTTGCACACCCCGTGGATAGCATGCCCACCCCTTGGACAACCCTACCCCCTGGACAGCCCAACCACCCCCGTGGACAACCCTCCCCCCTTATACACCCCCCTCCCCCCGTGGACAGCCCCCACCCCCGTGGATAGCCCGCCCATGCCCTAAACACCCTCTAACCCCCTAGACAGCCCGAACACCCTGTGGATAGCTCGACCACCCCCTTAGACACCCCCTCCCCTCATGGACAACCCCCCACAACTGTGGACAACCCCCCCAGAAACCCCTACCCCCTTAGACAGCTCGACCACCCACATGGATAGCCCGCCCACCCCCTTGAGACATGTACCCCCTGGATAGCCCCTCCCACCCTCGTGGACACCCCCTACGCCCACTGGATAGCCCCCCCCCCCCCCACCCCTGTGGACAACCCCACCCACCCCCTGGACATCCCCTACCCATGGGATAGCCCCGCCACCCCTGTGGACCGCCCCACCCCCTTGAAAACCACACCCCTGGAAAGCCCCCCACCCCCTAGACACCCCCTGGATAAGCCCCCCTGGACACCACCCTACCCCCATGGACACCACCCCATCCCCCTAGATTCTCCCATGAACATCCCCCCACCACCCTAGATAGGCCCCACCCTCCCTAAACAACCCCATGGACAGCCCCCCCCCCCCATACCCCTGGACTCTCCGTACCCATATGGATAGCCCCACCAACCCCCTAGACATCCCCCCACCCCTGTAGATATCCCACCCACCCCCTAGAAACCCCTACCCCCATGGAAAACCTCCCCCGGACAGCCCCACCGACCCCTGTGGACACCCCTACCTCTGGACAGCCCCACCCTCATGTAAATCCCTGCCCACCCCCCTCAACACCTCCTACCACCTGGACAACCCCGCCACCCCCGTGGACCACCCCCCACCCCCGGGAAAACCCCCACCCCCACTGGACAACCCACACCCCCATGGAAACCACCCACCCCCCTTGGACAGCCCCCCCCCCCCAACCCCTAGATCTCTCCCTCCCCTGGACACCACCCCACCACCATGGACACAACCCCACCCCCTTGGACCCCCCATGGACATCCCCCCTAGACACCACCCACCCCCACCCCTGGACACCCCCACCCCTCGTGGACACCCCCCATGGATAGACCTCCCCCCCAGACACCCCCATCCCCTAGAAACGCCCACCCCCGGACACTCCTACCCCCCTAGGACAGCCCCCAAACCCATGAACAGACCCCAACCCTCTATATTATAAATTGAATTATTTTTGTTTTTAATTAACATTTGAAAAATGTGTTAATGGTCTATGGGTATACTTGATGTATGTGTATACTTTGTTTAATCAAATTATGAGTTATGTGTTAATTCTGTTAATGGTCTATGCAACTCTGACTATGATGGGCTATTTGTAATGTGAGTGTCCCTTAACCATTATGAGATGTCTCCACCAAAAAAATTAAAATGGGTTATTTGGAAGAGTGGTTGTTATCTAAAAAAACTATGTCAGTGGTATATTTTAGGGTTGGAATATCTACTAATTTTTATGTGATATTTCAGGTGTTTTTTTATAGTATTTTAAGTTAAAATTGTTCTATTTTAAGTGTTATTTGCAGCTATGTTTTCAGGTGTATACAGTGGAGGGAATGGGTGGTTGATGTGTTGTTTACTGAAAAAACACTATACCAATGTTTTTAAACCATTGGTAAAGTGTTTGGGTGAATAGTATTACCAATGGTTTGAATAAACCATTGGTAATACACTATACCAATGGTTTTGAACCGTTGGGATAGTGTATTTCCAGAATATTTTTACCAACAGTTGTTAAACCGTTGGTATAAATATATGCCAAGGGTTTCTATAAAACTGTTGGCATAGTGATGTTTATAGTTCCATATACCAACGGTTTGAGAAAAACCATTGGTATAGGCCTTTTGTAATATCTTACTAGCTAAAGGTTTTCAAAACCGTTGGTATATAGTATACCAACAGTTTTGATTCCTATACCAATAGTTTCAAACCATTGGTATATTCTATATTTTCAGTAGTGGGTTCTCTATTTAAACATTATCTAATGAATTAATTTTCTTTCTAGTTAATTTATAATGTTGTTTAATAATTTCTTTTGGATGAAGATTTCCTCTTTTTGATGTCTTTCATTGGTCAGTTTTCTTTGGTGGAATATTCATGTGGTGTGGGTGTGTTATATGGTTCAAAATAGTTATTTAGTCATTCTTTAGTGTTTAATAATATGTGTTTTTAGTTTTCTATTTGTGTGAGTTGTGTTAATCGTGTTTTTGACATGGTGTTGCATGTTATTGGTCATAGGTGAGGGTGTTGTGTTGGTTGAGTAGGTTGTTGCTATGAAAACCTAGGTTGAGCTTTGTACTAGTGTTTTATAAAGTTTGCGTTTGTTTTGTGAAAATGTGCATGGAGAGTGGTTTAAGTTCTAGTGTAGCGTTCATATGTGTTTTCTCCAAAAATATTGTTTGAGTGTACTTTTAGTGTTAAAATCCATCTATCATATTCAAAAATTGATTAATAAAATTTCTATTGTCATGTTTAATCGGGAAGGTGGTTTTTAACCATGTGGATGGGATAATAATTGGGTTTGAGTGGTCATGAAAGAGTGCTGATTTGATTTTGTGTGTTCAGTTGTGAAAGTTTCTTTTTAAAGTATTTTTTTAAAAATAATTTAATATAATTAAATAAATAATTATTAACGATGAAAATTTAATATGTTTTAATAAATAAGTATTAATAATGAAGAAATTGTTTTAATTGAGTTGGGTAAAGTCTTTTGGTATGTGTACTATTTCAAATGGAATTCTTGTGTGTGTGCAAGTGTGGCGTTGGGTTTAGGAAACACTCTATTGGTCTTATTAATCTGATTTTGACATGAAATGTGAAATTGGAACATCTTGAGAACAAAAGGGGAATCCTGGATACTAGGTGGGAGGACTAGATTTAACACGCTAGTGATACAGAAGTGACTATGAACCGGTTTCACATAGCTAGTTTGACGATTACAACACTAACTAAAGTTTTAAAGATGATTAGAGAAGACTTGGTTATGGATGTGTTTCCCTACTAGTGGCTCGTGCACCAGAATTTATTTTTTATGGTTCCTATACTACTGCTCACTGAGATGTGATGTTCTAGGGTCCCATTCGTTTATCTAGTTCCAAAAGGGAATCTCCCAATTTTGGTTCTCCTGGACCATTTTACACTCAGTGTTGTCATAGAGTGTAACATTTGTGTTTTATTAATGGTTAGGGATTTCCTAAATGTAATGGTGTTTTTCTTTTATTATATGTTTATTTATTTAAAATTGTTTTTATAAAGAAACTATTTCTTTAAATCCGTTCATGATTTGGTATCCTTTCATTTAATTATCCTACAAATGTATTCGTCATTTAATGTTTATATGTGGAACATTTCTATTGGGTTTCTTCCAACTATGCTTTTTGCTCACACCCAGTATGCACCTTTGGGTTAATGTAGACCTTGTTTCATGTCTATTCATTATTGTGACATCGTGCTCCAAAATGGTTTTTTTGGGTTGTCGATAGTTTTCCCATTCATGTATGAAAATTTTGGTTTGAGGATGTGGCTCCTCATGTTTCATGAAGGTGGAAATAGATGTGTTAGTTTTCATTTCATTAATGTATTTTATGAGTTTTGGGTTGAATTGTAAACTTTAAGTTTGGTCTAAAGTTAAGGGTCTGTTTGGTTGTTAGTTTTCAATTTTAGTTTTTATATCTTGTTGGTGGTTTGTGTTTACTATTTTGGGTAAATCATTCCCATGTATTGTTTTGATACTTGGGAACTTGTGCCTACCCGTGGGGATCGGGAACGCCCATCTACCCATGACGTTGATCGGGTCGGGTGCAGGGTTGGATTGTGACCCAGCCAGGTTTGTGAAAAAATGGTATCGAAGTGAGGTTTTCTCTCTTGGGTCGTGTTATTTTGGGATATATTCACAGTATACTAGAGTTAAGGTTGTTGGGACTCGACATCCTAACTACGAGTAAGGTTCTTGGCTAGTACACATCATGGTGGGACTCGAGTTTCCCATGTTTGTTGAGGTTTGTCTAATTTTTTGGTTCGTGTGGTTAATTTTGTTTAGGTGAAATGAAAATGGAGTAGGGTCAGTGGTCCTAGTGTTCTCACAGGGTCTTGAAATCCATGTGGATCTGGGGACACATTCCTAGAATAAACTTTGTGGCAGTGGTGTGATTGGCCTATGACTGCCAACCATATGTCCCAATCACATGAGGGCACGAGTTCCCTCTTGCATCGTTCCTCATATCTTTATTTTGGAATCCTGGAAATCTGGTTTTTACATTTAAATGATATGTTTCTTGAGTTCGAATTCATATTTGTAAGTTGGTGTGAAAGTGTGTGGTTAGTGAATTCTTTTGAAAGGTGCTTCGGGAAGCCCTTGTAGTGGTTCCCCCTACACGTTTAGTGTTCGATTTCGGTATGTGTTGTCCATTTGATGAGTTTTATTGGGGCCATTGTTTTCTTTTTTTAAAAGAGCATGCCCCCCATAAAGTGTTAATGTGCGATTCAAGGTCCACCATGGGAAATTCTCCATTGGCTTACCATCCAGTTGATATAAGGACTCTCTTCTTGAATTCTAGAATTGAACACACCTATCATTTTTACAACTAAGTAGATCCTCTTGCAGCGTGATGAATGATGTGAGGGGAGTTGAAGGGGGTTTTTCTCTCCTTGAGTTATTTGAGTTTTCAGGTCTGAATTTTGAAACCATTGTGTCTATAGGTCCCCTTGGAAATGATTAATGGAATTCTAGCAGGGAAGGGTCAAAGCAGTTTGGAGTTATCTGTGTTGACCGATGTCTTGAAAAGCTTGTAGTGCTTTCATCGGCTGTAAGGGTAATGTTTGGTTACATCTTGCAGTGTGAGTTCTCCTTGAAGTGAAAGGGAAGATTTCATAAAATCATTCAGGAAACCCTGTTTTCATAGGAGTGTATCCTCATTGGGAGTTCTATTTTTTTGTTCATAGGGAAGTGTTTATCGTGCGCCTTCTCATCTTAAGTTTTCTGGTTGAGGTGAAGAGGTGATGATTGTGCATCTTGTAGTCGCATGTTTTTAGGGATGGTATCGTGATGGAGTATTTGAATTTCAGGGTATGGGGTGGTTATTGGCATTTTCTCTACTTTGGTGCAGTTGCATGTGGCACCAAAAAAGGAGAACCTTCATCCAGGAGTCCTTAATGCCTAACTCCAAGGCAGGATATGCTTCGAACATAAGGGCTCCATCCATAGGCCTCAGAGTGAATATAGCACGTGGTCAGGAACCCCATGAGTTTACGGAACCACAGATTTATTTCTGTCATTGGTATTGAAGGTGAAGGTAGTTTAAATTTTTTTATGGTTGTTCCGATCCGAACGACCTGTTTGGGTGCATGGGGTTTCTCGTTTCTATGGGGAGGTGTGGTCATCTCGTTACCTTTAATTTTTGGGGTTTGCATCCCACTGAATGTAATTGGTTTTGGTGGTCCGTATGGGAGTATTTCGAGTAAATCAGTCTTCTATTTGAATAATGCTCATCTATGGATGGGGAGATGTTGGTCTGTCTTCAGTCGTCGTTTTGAGGCCTGGTAGTTGGGGTCGGCCCTCCCCGCTTATTATTGTGGGGTGTTTGGTCACTGTCGGGAAATTGTAAATGTGTTGTATCCTCTGTCTGATCTAATGGTGGGGAGACCTATGATAGGCCTCGCTCAAATTTCTCTGGAATGAATCAGTGTTGGTTGTCTTCATAATTTTGGGGAGTCTGCTCGGGCCTCCCCATGTAGGTTTTCCAGTCTCGCCTTGGGAGTTAGTAGGTTCTTAATGGTGGGGAGCCCCTTCAGGCATCCCCATGATGGATTTTTGGTTATGTTCATTTCCTAAATCAATCAACTGTTGTATTTCTATCACTTTGTGGTGGGAGAAAAATATCAAAAAATCTTTTTGTAAGTTTTTTGAGTTTGTCATTGTAGTCACCTTCTATGAGAATAATGTGTTCGTCTCTCTCTACTTGTTTTCATAGAAATCCTCTTGAACATTAAGGGGGGTTTGTTTCCTAATTGGGTCTCAGCATTAGTTTTGGCTTTTCAAGGATAAAAAGCTTTATTGTGTGGGGAATTTTCACACCCATCATCTTTAAATAATTTTTTTTTTATTTTTTGCGTATCAGGTAGTCCATGATGAATCCCAACTTAAATTTTTGGGATATTATTTAAAAATGTGTGGTATGGCCTTAAATATGTTCAACACGCCACTATCGAAGCCATGCAGCCTCTCTCATTTCACCACACACCCTGCTCGATGGTCAAATAATTAAATAAAATGACTTGTTAATAAATAAATAAAATTAAATGTGATAAAAATTTAATAAAATATTTTAATGATCATAATAATATAATTATATGAAGATGTAATTATTATAAATATTTTTATCAGTATTGTTATAATTTGTTATAAATTTTATTTTATTACTATAAATATATTACTATTATTTTTATTTTTATTATTATTATTATTATTATTATTATTATGAGGGTTTGAAGTTTTGTATCACCGGATGTACGGGTAGGGCACAGTTCTGAGACCGTGCGGTCTACCCGGCTTTCAAAAAATGAGTTAAAGCATAAAGGAATAATAAAATGATGAAGAGTAACTAAATGGAAATAAAATGAAAATAATAAGTTTAATAAAATATAAGAAGTTGGTTTAATTATAATAATAATAAATTTTTTTGAGAATATTATTATTATAATATAAGGATATAAAAAGTATTAAGATATTATTAATTTGGTAATACTTATTATTATTGTTACGGTTTTAGTTTAAGGTTAATAATATTATTAATATTAATATTATTATTAGTTTTATTTTATTTTATTTCATTTTATTTCTGTTTTTCTTTTATTTTATTTTTTCTTTGGTAGGGTTCAGACAGCTTCTTTCCCCTAGGCCACCCCCCATTTTCAGCCTGGATTTCTTCCCCTCTCTTCATTCCATGCCACTGCCTCACTCCCCTCCTACCCAGTGTTCCTCACACTTGCACTCGTGTCTGGCCACCGGCCCATCATGCCGCCTTCTACCCAGCATAACCCATAGCACCGCGCACTTCCACATCTGGCCGACCATCCCTTGCTTGAGTCGAACCGCCACCCTTGCTCCATCCGATGGTGCACCAAACTTCCGCCCCTGCTTCGTTCGGTAACACACCACACTGCCAGATCACCCCCCTCTCCCCCCCTCATGTAGACCTTATCTCTTGTGACACCCTTGTGTAGCGGCCTCCAGAAAACAAACCTCCTCCCCGACTTCAGTCCAGCACCGCCTCACTTGCGTATTGAAATCACCAGAATCCTCCTCTTCCGGAAAGTCTATCCAATGCCTCTGACACCATCAGTGGCCTCATTTAAGCCCCAACCATCATTCTGCTACCTCACCAATGGTGCATACTCTATCGTCTAGTTTTTTCTTAAATTTTGGGGGTGGGAGTCCATGGTGTTCGGGTTTCTATTTTTATGTTATTGGTTCGAATTAATGAGTTGATTTTGCGCTAGGTTTCTTGCGGTGCCAAATTCACGTGATTTAGGTTTTGTGCTAGTATTTGAATATTTCACACCAATTTTTCAAGGTTTTGTCATCAAGGTAGGTGGTTTTCTGAAAAAATATTATTTTAGGAATTAATTTAATTTCTAGATAATTTATAATGTTCGTTGATAAATTATTTTGGGTGCGGATTTGGTATTCTTGATGTTTTACAAATGTCAGTTTTCTTTGGTAGAATATTCATGTGGTGTGGGTGCTTTATTTGGGTGAAAATTAATATTTATTCAATCATTAGTGTTTAATGATATGTGAAATTAGTTTTACATTTGTGCGAGTGGTGTTAATCGTGTTTTTAACATGGTGTTTCATGTGCTTTGTCATAAGTGAGGGTGTTGTGTTGGTTGAGTAGGTTGTTGCTGTGAAAACCTATGTTGATTTTTCTACTAGTGTTTTTTAAAGTTTGCGTTTGTTTTGTGAAAATGTGCAAGGTGCGCGGATTACATTTTGGTGTAGCGTCCATATGTGTTTTCTCAAAAAAGAGGGTTTGAGGGGGATTTTGGTGTTTAAAGTCATGTGTCATATTCTGAAATTACATAATAAATTTTCTAGTGTCATATTTAATAGGGAAGGTAGTCTTTTTACCGTGAGGTTGGGTCAGTAAATGATGTGAGTAGTGCAGTTTGTGTTCTTGATGTGGCATTGAGTGTGTTTGGTCATGATGGAGGGCTGAGTTGGTTTTGGGTGTTAATCCGTGTATGTTTCTTTTTAAGGAATTTCTTTACAAATAATTTAATATGTTTTAATAAATAATTACTAATGATGCGAATTTAATATGTTTTAGTAAATAAGTATTAACAATGCAGAAATTGTTATAATTGAGTTGGGTAATGTCTTATGCAGTTCTAACTATTTCAAATGGAATTTTTGTGTGTGTGAAAATGTGGCGTTGGGTTTAGGTAACACCTTGTTTGTTCTATTCATCTGATTTTAACATGAACTGTGAAATTAGAACATCTTGAGCACAAAAGGGGAAGCCTGGGTACTAGGTGAGTGGACTAGATCTAGCGTGCTAGTTATATGGAAGCATCTTTGGCCTAGTTTCACATAGCTGGTTTGATGAGTACAACTCTAAATAAACATTAAATGATGATTTGAGACCACTAGGTTATGGATGTGTTTCCTTACTAGTGGTTAATGCAAGAGAACACATTTTTTGGTGATACTTATACTACTATTCATCAAGATACATAGTTCTAGGGTCCCATTCTTTTTTCTAGAACCTATAGTGCCTCTCACACTTTTGGTGCACCTAGACTACTTTACACTCATCGTTGACATATAGTGTAACTTTGGGGTTTCTTGAAGGTGTTGGATTTTCTTAAAGGAAAGTATTTTTTTCATTTAATCTATGTTTTTTTCTTTAAAATTGTTTTTTATAAAGAAACTATTTCTTTAAAACCATTCAAGATTTGGTATCCTTTGATTTATTAAGCCTACAAATGTATTCATCATTTAAGGTTTATACATGGAACCTTTCAATTGGGAATTATTCTACTGGTCTTTTCACTCACACCCTACATACACCTTTGGGTGTATCTAGACCTTGTTTCTAGTGTATTCTATGTTGTGAAATCATCCTCGGAAATGGTGGTTTGGGTTGTTGATGGTTTTCCCATGTAGGTCTAAAAATGGTGTTTTGAGAAGGTGGATCCACATGTTGCATGAATGTGTGAATAGATGTGTTAGTTTTCTTTTCATTGTAGTCTTCTTAGAGTTTTGGGTAGAATTATAAACTTTAAGTTTGGTCCAAAGTTAAGGGTTTGTTTGATTGTTAGTTTTCAAATTTAGTTTTTCTATCTTATTGGTTTTTTGGGTTTATTATTTCGGGTAAATCATTCCCATGTATTGTTTTGATACCTAGACACTTGTTCCAGCCCATGGGGATCAGGAACACCATTCAGGCCATGTCGCAGACCGGGTCGGGTGCCGGGTCGGATGGTGACCCCGCATGGTTTGTGACACTACCCATTTTATAGTTAATATAACGAATTTATTTAGATTAATGATATTTAATGTTTCATTTTATATTATTTATTTCATGGTGGTTATTATTTAAAAGTTTCTAAAGTGATATGGGTTATATGATTATAATCTTGTCGGGATTATTTATCATTATGATTATGCTAATGGAATATAATGATATATCATTAAATGAACTAACGATTTTAATTCACCAGTATTTATTCATGACCTATTCAAGTAATAGTATGAAGTTTCTCTCTATATAATTTAAAATGATTGTGAAAATATTTTATTTTAAAATCTAACTTCATTTCTCTATTCGGTAAAAAAATATTTTTCTACCACATACTTTTTTTCAACAAATATTTTCAATAATGTTTTCAAGAATTATCTAAATTATATATAAAACACACTTTTACCCATCATTGACTATTTGGAAAATGGGTTGAAAGGATTATTCATTTTGTTTTACAAATGATGTGTGTTTTCTACTTTTTAAAATAGAGATAAAGGAATTTTTTTTAAAATAATTTCTAAAATTATCTACTATTATGAATAGTCAGGATATTAAAATATATCATATAGGTTTCTAATATTATCTTCAAAAAACATTCATCCCATTATTTTGAAAATATTCATTTTCAAAAAGTGATTTTTAATGTCAAAAGGATATTTTTCTAAGGAATATTTTTAATGGAATATTTATTGTACTTCTATTAATAATTCAAAAAACACCAAACTTTACTTATTTTTTATTGTGAATATGTTATAATGATTTGCTCCTTATTTTTATCTAGATGGTTTATGATCCTTTTGACTAGGCTTGTTCTATTTTGGTACCATTATGATCATGTGATTATCATTGTTCGCAGTGAAATAGAATTTCTCAAATTCCTATAATAAACCCGAGTGTCTGACTATGGTCGACTATAATAGAGAAAGGGTTGGGGAGTCTCATTATCCTAAAACCTATATATTTTTTCTTATTTTTTTTAAATCTAGATTTGTTTTTTGGATTCCAATTAATTGGGAACCAAGTAGGGAAAGGATGTGAAATTCATAGAATATGGATAGAATAAATGAAAATGGACCTAAGGATGAATTCTAGTGAGACGAATCATCATTTAATTTTTATCAATCATTATAAACAATTAGTAGGTTCAATATCATTCACTTATTCAAACTACACTACATTATTTTCTATGAAACCACTAATATTCTTAAGAGAACATTAAAAAGACCAATAATTTCATTTTTTATCCATAGTGAAAGGGTATGAAAATTCCTCAATTGAGTGAAAAAATTTACACACACACACGTGGATACAATCACATACCATTATTCCTACCGATCCACTTGACTCCACTCGTTTGTTATGTGGCCCAAAATTGGTGGTTAAATTTCTATGAAATAGTTGGTAGAGTGTGATGGTGTTAATGGATTGCAGAGTGACATTGGCCTCCTCTATATTCTATTTTCACTACTTCACAATAATTAATCAAGAGATAGATTAAAAATTAAACACATAAATTCATGTGTGTAATTTTAATTACCCTTTGGACCACCCAAAATGGGTTATCTCCCCATGATCGCAGTTATTAATGTCAATGTGATATAACATGGTAAAGAAAGAAAAAAATATTGAACTCAATAATAACAACTCATCTTGATTAAATAAAGAAAAATTTAACATTAAGTGAAAGATATTGAAGGAAAAGTAATTATAGGGGAGGCAAAACCATAATTGGTGGAGGATAAATCTTTCTAGTGGGAGAGGAAAACATGTATTTATATATAGAAGGAGTGTTCAATGATTCTTCATTGTAGTCACTATTGAGATATTCATTGACTCCTTTCAGATGGATTCCATATCTCATAGAGTTCAGTCGAGATTAATTCTATCAGGAGTGTCTCATTTTCATGACCACACACACATTTTAATTTTATATAGTGCATCACAGTGGGAGTTTCATATGATGAAAATTTGGACTTATCGTAGAATATTTTTAATTCAATGATGGGACCGTGTCATTGTATGACACTCTAAATGAAAATAAAATTTTAATTATTTGTTGATATATATATATATATATATAATTTTAATTGATTTAAATGTATATATTCTAATTATTATTAATAGATATCTACTTATATCTATTTTTTAGATCGATATATATATATATATATATTTATTATGTTATATATATATATTATAATTTTTCATTCTTCAATATTGGCTCAGCTTAGGGGGTCTCGTGTAGGTCTCTTCTACTCTATAGGTATTCAACGGGCTCTAGTGCAATGGCAGTCTTCAGTGGGAGAGGCACAGATCAAGTGGAGGAGGTCAGATATGGTGTGTTTATCCTTCTCCCATTATAGCTCATGGTGGTGAGAGCAGTGTGCGATAGTAAGAATGATTTAGAGTGGTGATGAATCACCTTTTCCATTATTGGAAGCATGTGCTCGGGCTTCAACCTTATACGGTGGAGAGTAGATGATTGGAATAATAGTTGGCTTCTTCATTGGAGATAATATGGTTTATCAGATCTACTATTTATAGTTGGGATGAGATTGAGATTTTGTGGTTCAAATGCTCAAATATTTGGGATTTGTCACTTGGTTCATCCGAGGTAGGCCGTTCCTAATATGGCTACTCAGTCAGAAGAAGATAGGGATGCAGATGTTCCACCAGGAATTGAGTTCAGGATTGGAATTTAATTCTATTATAATTTTGGATAAATTTGATGATGGTCATGGGATTTCACTATTTTTAGTGTTTCAATTCTATAGCAAAGTGATCTGGTTCGGTTTTGGTAGTTGTCCTTGGGTAGTGGATTATTCGGTGGGATGGTTGTATAGGTTAAGTGCCGAATGAATTGTTGCAAGGAGGCTGGTGAGTCACTATCACTATGTTGACATTGAGAAGATGATGTAGAATGGGGGCGCTCATGGTTAGTAATTGTACCATTATTGGATTTTTAGTAGGTTTATCTCACGGTGATAATAATGACTATGAGTGGGGGTATGCGGAAGACGGTGGCACCTAGTACGGTCAGCTGTGTTTGGTCTGTCTTTTCAACCTGACAGGAATTGTGATTTTTTGACCTAAAAAATAAAAAATGAATTTATCAGTATAAAATATTTATCCAATAATAAATGGTAAATAAATTAAAATAATCACTTCCATTCTGAATTAAAATTATAAATTCCTTTCAAAATAATTTTAATTAATTTCTACAATATAAATTAATATTTTTTTACTATAAAATAATTATTTTATCAATACAATTAAATTTTTTAATTTAATTCATCAAATGATTTAATCAATTAATCTAAAAAAACAATTGATTCATTTAAACCCAAATTTACCTAATAATTAAATTATATATTATATATTTTTAATTTCAATTTCAATTTTTAAATTTTTTTTCAAAATTAACTATATGAATTCTTTAATTTAGTTCTTTTAATGAATATATTAATAAAAATATAAACTTATTACATCATATAATTTTTTTTTCAGATTATTATGGTTCACAAAAACTATTATTTTAATCGCTATCTAAATTAATATTAGATGTATTTTCTTTCAATAATAGATTAAAATATTTCAAATTTTGGCTCATATAACTCCCCAAAAAATGAACCATTTCAATCCTGAGAAATTTATCATTGGTTTAAAATTATTAAAAAATAAAAATAATGAAATACTGACCTACCTAATTTATTTTTACCACCATAGAAGAGTGAGAACACATCAGATCACCCACTGTTCAATTTATCATGCCTCATTTGTGAGTCAAACTATCTCTCTATATTATCTCATTCAATGTTTCAGTTTAGGAGTGAATAAAATTTTAATTAATTGGAGGAAAATTTAAACCAGAAATAACTCCATTTATCAAACTTTAACAATTTTTTTAAACATAAATTTTATTTCCCATGTTATTGAAACAACTAAAATGAATATCTTATATGTAAAATTCCCTAGTTTTTATTTGTTCGGTATTCCCCTCACTTAAATGGACACATTTTTTGACAAGGTGATTTTAATTTTTTTTCCACGTTACAATGTGTGAAATAAACTGTTCATGCACTTAATGAGATGGATTTATGTAATTACAGAAACACAACGAGTGACCTTTTCTCATATATCCATTGTTGGTTCCTAATTTCGCATTTTTTATTAAGAGTAGGAAGAACATATATAATTTTCATTTAATTTTTCTATATAAGGTTTATATATAAAATAAGTCATGTACCCTCATATTATGATAAAAAATGAAGTGAATTAATATTTTAATATTGATTCTACATAAATATTTTCACTCACAATCCACCTCTGAATTCTAAGACCATATTTTGATAAATGATGTGGAAAACTCATTTATAAATCACATAAAGACCTACTGTTTCAGAATGGATTACCACAACTCAAGAATAATATTTTTAAATTATGCATAGTAGAAATAAATTTATTGAAAAGGGTGAAAAAAAGGAAACTATATAAAAGGTTCTATTTTCAAAACTGTATTTAGAGAAAAACAACTTTTTTATAGAAAACAAAAAACTAATGTATGTAGAGATTAAAATTATATATATATATATTTAATTTTTTAAGTTAAATAATAATTTAAATAGAAAAATGATATCTATATAATTTTATATAAAAAAGAAAAATATTATATATATATATATAATCATTTAATAAAAATATACAGAAAACAGTAAACATGTCTTTTATTTATAGTTTTTAAAATAGTAACAAAAAAGATATACTAAACTCTATTCTAAAAATTTATTAATATCCTCCCCCACAATTATTTATCACTATCCATTAAAATTACAGAAACAAATAATAAAAATTCAGTTAATAAACTTTGAAAAAGTAGATATAAAAATTGATTTTTATTTTACAGTAAGTTCAACGTAATATTTCCCATGGGTTCTTACTGTGGCAGTGGAGCTAGCCTCCTAGGTGTTATACACTTATGGGAAACTATTGAAAAAAGAATATAAAATTTAGAAAAAAATTAATAATGACTAATTTAAAGGAGATGAAAAAGAAAAGGAGGGAACATTCATAGGTTTAACCCCCCAGGTGGTGTTTTAGATTATACTATTCATATCCATACAATGTGTGGATATAGTAACCCTCAGTAATCATAAATTAACATTACATCAGTATTTTGGATTACATAATACATTATACAAATAGATTCCCAAAGACCATATTATCTTATTACCTTTGTAAACATGGAAACGTAAAAAATGGTATATAAGTAAGAAACATTTTGTCCCACTAGGATCTTCATGAGTAGAACCCTTCTTAGAAACATCAAACGTAACACATATATTAATAACGTAGGGAAGTAAAAATGAAAAGGGGTTATCTTAGATGATCATTAAGTGTAAAAAACATGATATATCTAGGTATAAACATGATCATAATGGTATTAGATCATGATCATAATATTATAAGAACATACCCTATATATAAAAGATCGTAAAAATAAATCATGGGATAAATATTGGATATCAAAGAGACATAAATCATAAGGGGGTCGAGATAATGAGCTATGAAATCATAATATTCGTGTAAGACATTGAAGTGTAGCATACACATCAACCTATATTATAATACCGTATAAGTTAAGATGAACTGTTAGAACATATCAAGGATCTTTATGTGGACTACACCTATTGGGTGGGGCATACCACCATCCCTAGTCATAGTCATATCCTTATAATGGATCGGGATTCCTGATATTCCCATAGTGGACAAGGTTTCCCCATATTCCAGTAGTGTATTATGATTACCCATATTCCCCTAATAGATCAGGCTTCCCCATCTTTCAGAGTGGATCAATCCCATAGAATTTAATCCCATAATTATATCATGATATATAAATCATTAGAGAATTCTTTGGAGGGAGTTGTAGGTCCCACCCATCTCATAATGAAATCATAAATATTTGTTCCATATGATCATAACTAGTAATGTCATAGCACATTAAATAAAATGAGTATCATAAACATGTAATCATATAATAACATGTGAAAAAAAGACACAAGTATCATAATAATTTTATCAAAATAACAACCCATGAAAAGATATGATTTTCCTAGAAATATAATCCATGAATAATAAACTGGGTTAATAATCAGGTAAATTGTGAAAGGGAAATGGGATTCAAAAACATCGATCCATTAAAACATAAACCATTAAAATAAATAATATGAATGGAACCTTTAGATCATTTCCCTAGAAAGGAATTAAGGTACACTAATGGATGTCATATTATATAGAAAATAATTTAGAAATATCTTTTAAAAACATCTTGAAGAAAATACCCATTTATTCTTTGAAAAAGTGATTCTTAAAACATAAATACTTTCAAAAACCATTTTATTTGAAAATAAAATCGAAAACATATAATGAAATCTTGAAATTGTTTGGAAAACTATTTATTTAAAAACACTTTGAAGTCATATAAATTATTATTTGAAAACTATAAAAAAAAATTAAATACTATTCCCTTGAAAATTATCTTAAAATATCATCTTTAATATTTTTTTTGACAACAGGGTTTTTGAAACTCATGGCATGTGTCTCAAAGAAAGAAAATTTAGACAAAACTACTTTACTGATTTAGTATGTTTTGAAACATAAAACCTATAAAAGATTGATCATAAAATTCACATGTAAATGTCCATATTTTTTTGTATAATAATCATAGAATATATTCATGGGAAGTATATATATCACACAAAATAAATGATCTCTGAATAAGGCATAAAAGTCACAGAAATATTATTAAGACTGTAAATCCCATTACCTTATGTCTTGACTCTCACCATACTTATAAAAAACTCATGTATAATAAATATATGTTAATTATAAATATTTTACAGAACAATATTAATTTATCTAATACCATATATTTCTCTATATCACCTTCTTATTAAAACTACCATGTTAAGGTTACATTTCAAGTAATATCTTCTTTGTTCTTTGCATGTTTCTTGATCTTGTATATTTTTTGTCCTGATAATTCTATCATGATTAATAGAATGTAATACATGATAAAAATATCATTTATATTCCGTATATATTAATTTATAACAATATATAAAGGATATAAATATTAAATGGAATACACCTTTCATGGAGATGGTAGGTCGTACGTATGCCTGAACAATGTTTCTTTTAAATTATCATATTGAATGAAATAATGTAAATGAAATATATGCATATATATGTATATAATAATTCTATTATCATTATTTTTTCATATAAATCATATACATTTACTGATCTATTTTTTAATACATTCTATGTAGATTGTGAATGAATCACATTGCTTTGAAGAGGTGGTGGTTCACACATCCCCAAACGAATTTATCATTTCTACATAAAATGTAAATCACGAAGGAATGTTTTATATAATTATTCCAAAAGAATAAATACATCCTAAATTATATATATATATATATAATATAATTTCCATCATAATCCCCAACCATGATAGGTGGTAATGGAAAAATGAATAACATCGTTTCGTGGGGTGATAGTACACTATACACAAGAACAGAAAGTTCATTACCCATTTTATTAAAAAGTTTATAAGAGTAGGTTAGAAAATTATAATAAGAACATATCAGTATACCTATTATTCTTAGATTATTATTCTATCTAGGAATAATTAGATTTTATGGGGTGGATAATGAAAATAAAAAAGGAGATTGAGGAAGGATGTAACCTTTTCTTTTGGTAACTCTGTCACGAACCAGCCCGGGTCGACCCTGAACCGGTCACCCGAGCCGGTCCGCGGCAAGTCCCGAGGGGCGTTCCCGATCCCCCCGGGATGGCAACGAGTGCCGGGCATTAAAACTTTAATCGTTGGGAACGATTTCAGCCCAAGCTAAAAATAGGATCTAAAGAATGAATATAAACTAAACAAACGAACAGAACACTAAAAACACAAACAAAACTATACCACGACATACCTCCACGTGACCTCGCGGGTCACCACCCAACTAAAACCAACGGCGCTCCCACACTGAGCGACTCAAGCCAGGAAAACCTGAACACAAGGAACCTGTAACTGAAAAGGTAAAAGATAGGCGTGAGCACAAAAGTACTCAGTAGGTGAGCCCCAAAACAAATCCCAATGCACTGCCAGTAAATAAAGAATCTACATAATCCAGGTTTGAGCTATAATGTATAAAAGTAAGTTTTCACAATGCTTTACTTGAAAATCAAACACGAGACATTTCCCTTATTCCTTTTCGAAATTTAGTTCCATTCCATTAGTTTTAAACTCATTCTGATAAGCAAAGTGTTACATTTTCAAATCTAACCCAAAGAGAATAAAACATTTCCATTTGAAAACCATTTTTCCCAAAGTCTAACAGTATAGGATGTGAAATATGACTGAAGGCAAACAAGCAGGGAAACAAGTGCATGCAAAGGCAGACAGGCAAGGAAAACCAAGTACAAGTAAAAATAAACCAGAAGTTATCAGCAATAACCATGGGCACACAAACACACTCACACACACACACACATACTCACACACGCACACACTCACACCCAAGTGGTCCCCCGTATGCTGACGGAAGGCACCACGCCAGAGATGGTAGAGCACCATGGGTAAATCCCCTAAGGTTCATCTAGCTCGCGTGGGACCCTAGAACCTCGTGTCTCGGTGAAACGTGGCTTAGAAGGCCACGAACCTCAGATATCATATGTTTAGTTAGTGTTTCAATTGTCAATCCAGCTAAGTGAAACAGGGACGACACCCATCCGGCTCACTAGCGCACTAGTTCTAGTCCGCCCACCTAGATACCCAGGGTCTCCCCGTGTGCTCAAACAAGTTTCACATTCACATAGTATGTTTCTTCCTCATATCGCAGGCCAAACAAGATATTGCACACAAAAGTCACCATTTCCATACCCAAACAATTTTTCAAAACTCACGCACGCCAAAAATACCTTTCTAGAAACATAAATGTCATTACCTAATCATTTCGCAAAAACCCCTTTTTGGAAACGCTCAAACAAGAACATAAACAACTTTCAAAACCCAGAAAGCATTATTTTTAATAACACAACAAGGGAAAACATCTTTCATCAACCAAGAACCACACACAAAGTTTCCAAAAACAATTTCAAAGGGTCACACGACGTTTTCTCTAATCAAGGTTATAAGAAAACACCATTTTCCGTAAACAGTACATTTACTAATTTACACATGCCAAAAACATTTCAAAACCCAATTCAACATGTCTTTCGTTACTCAGGAAGAACCATTTAGCGACATTACTATGAAATCCCACAATTGAAACCAAGAAAACACTTTTAATGAAAATCTAGAATTAAACAGTTTGCATTATCAGCAAATCACCACACTATAAAAACTACTTAATATTATTTTTTTTAAATTTACTGAAATTTAATAAAAGGAAAAGGAATAAATAAATTCTTAATTTAGAGGCAAGTGCATAGGGAGACCTACCTCAAGATCCAAGCGCGGCGGTAAAACGACCTTGGAACCAAGGCGCGATGACACGACGTGTGTCCGAAGCCACGTGATAAAGTCCAACACTCCCGAAACTGAGGCACGAAGACGGCGGAAGCTCGGAAACAAGGCGCAGCGATTGCGCTCTCTCGGAAACGCCCTGCGCGGTTCCTAAAATCCTAAACCTACCAAAAACAAATATAAGTTGATGAAGAAAACCCCTAACAAAGCACAAGTGAAAGCCAGAGTAATAATAATGATAATAATTGTAATAATTGTAATTATAATAATAATAATAATAACAATAGTGATAAAATAATAATAATAATAATAATAATAACAAGATTAATAA